>OV651816.1:10881128-11183687 GCA_927349885.1 Psylliodes chrysocephalus
CTGTGTGTCTGTGTGTCTGTGTGTCTGTGTGTCTGTGTGTCTGTGTGTCTGTGTGTCTGTGTGTCTGTGTGCCTGTGTGCCTGTGTGTCTGTGTGTCTGTGTGTCTGTGTGTCTGTGTGTCTGTGTGCCTGTGTGCCTGTGTGTCTGTGTGTCTGTGTGTCTGTGTGTCTGTGTGTCTGTGTGTCTGTGTGTCTGTGTGTCTGTGTGTCTGTGTGTCTGTGTGTCTGTGTGTCCGTGTGTCCGTGTGTCGGTGTGTCTGTGTGTCTGTGTGTCTGTGTGTCTGTGTGTCTGTGTGTCTGTGTGTCTGTGTGTCTGTGTGTCTGGGTGTCTGGGTGTCTGGGTGTCTGGGTGTCTGTGTGTCTGTGTGTCTGTGTGTCTGTGTGTCTGTGTGTCTGTGTGTCTGGGTGTCTGGGTGTCTGGGTGTCTGGGTGTCTGTGTGTCTGTGTGTCTGTGTGTCTGTGTGTCTGTGTGTCTGTGTGTCTGTGTGTCTGTGTGTCTGTGTGTCTGTGTGTCTGTGTGTCTGTGTGTCTGTGTGTCTGTGTGTCTGTGTGTCTGTGTGTCTGTGTGTCTGTGTGTCTGTGTGTCTGTGTGTCTGTGTGTCTGTGTGTCTGTGTGTCTGTGTGTCTGTGTGTCTGTGTGTCTGTGTGTCTGTGTGTCTGTGTGTCTGTGTGTCTGTGTGTCTGTGTGTCTGTGTGTCTGTGTGTCTGTGTGTCTGTGTGTCTGTGTGTCTGTGTGTCTGTGTGTCTGTGTGTCTGTGTGTCTGTGTGTCTGTGTGTCTGTGTGTCTGTGTATCTGTGTGTCTGTGTGTCTGTGTGTCTGTGTGTCTGTGTGTCTGTGTGTCTGTGTGTCTGTGTGTCTGTGTGTCTGTGTATCTGTGTGTCTGTGTGTCTGTGTGTCTGTGTGTCTGTGTGTCTGTGTGTTTGTGTGTCTGTGTGTCTGTGTGTCTGTGTGTCTGTGTGTCTGTGTGTCTGTGTGTCTGTGTGTCTGTGTGTCTGTGTGTCTGTGTGTCTGTGTGTCTGTGTGTCTGTGTGTCTGTGTGTCTGTGTGTCTGTGTGTCTGTGTGTCTGTGTGTCTGTGTGTCTGTGTGTCTGTGTGTCTGTGTGTCTGTGTGTCTGTGTGTCTGTGTGTCTGTGTGTCTGTGTGTCTGTGTGTCTGTGTGTCTGTGTGTCTGTGTGTCTGTGTGTCTGTGTGTCTGTGTGTCTGTGTGTCTGTGTGTCTGTGTGTCCGTGTGTCCGTGTGTCCGTGTGTCGGTGTGTCTGTGTGTCTGTGTGTCTGTGTGTCTGTGTGTCTGTGTGTCTGTGTGTCTGTGTGTCTGTGTGTCTGTGTGTCTGTGTGTCTGTGTGTCTGTGTTTCTGTGTGTCTGTGTGTCTGTGTGTCTGTGTGTCTGTGTGTCTGTGTGTCTGTGTGTCTGTGTGTCTGTGTGTCTGTGTGTCTGTGTGTCTGTGTGTCTGTGTGTCTGTGTGTCTGTGTGTCTGTGTGTCTGTGTGTCTGTGTGTCTGTGTGTCTGTGTGTCTGTGTGTCTGTGTGTCTGTGTGTCTGTGTGTCTGTGTGTCTGTGTGTCTGTGTGTCTGTGTGTCTGTGTGTCTGTGTGTCTGTGTGTCTGTGTGTCTGTGTGTCTGTGTGTCTGTGTGTCTGTGTGTCTGTGTGTCTGTGTGTCTGTGTGTCTGTGTGTCTGTGTGTCTGTGTGTCTGTGTGTCTGTGTGTCTGTGTGTCTGTGTGTCTGTGTGTCTGTGTGTCTGTGTGTCTGTGTGTCTGTGTGTCTGTGTGTCTGTGTGTCTGTGTGTCTGTGTGTCTGTGTCTGTGTGTCTGTGTGTCTGTGTGTCTGTGTGTCTGTGTGTCTGTGTGTCTGTGTGTCTGTGTGTCTGTGTGTCTGTGTGTCTGTGTGTCTGTGTGTCTGTGTGTCTGTGTGTCTGTGTGTCTGTGTGTCTGTGTGTCTGTGTGTCTGTGTGTCTGTGTGTCTGTGTGTCTGTGTGTCTGTGTGTCTGTGTGTCTGTGTGTCTGTGTGTCTGTGTGTCTGTGTGTCTGTGTGTCTGTGTGTCTGTGTGTCTGTGTGTCTGTGTGTCTGTGTGTCTGTGTGTCTGTGTGTCTGTGTGTCTGTGTGTCTGTGTGTCTGTGTGTCTGTGTGTCTGTGTGTCTGTGTGTCTGTGTGTCTGTGTGTCTGTGTGTCTGTGTGTCTGTGTGTCTGTGTGTCTGTGTGTCTGTGTGTCTGTGTGTCTGTGTGTCTGTGTGTCTGTGTGTCTGTGTGTCTGTGTGTCTGTGTGTCTGTGTGTCTGTGTGTCTGTGTGTCTGTGTGTCTGTGTGTCTGTGTGTCTGTGTGTCTGTGTGTCTGTGTGTCTGTGTGTCTGTGTGTCTGTGTGTCTGTGTGTCTGTGTGTCTGTGTGTCTGTGTGTCTGTGTGTCTGTGTGTCTGTGTGTCTGTGTGTCTGTGTGTCTGTGTGTCTGTGTGTCTGTGTGTCTGTGTGTCTGTGTGTCTGTGTGTCTGTGTGTCTGTGTGTCTGTGTGTCTGTGTGTCTGTGTGTCTGTGTGTCTGTGTGTCTGTGTGTCTGTGTGTCTGTGTGTCTGTGTGTCTGTGTGTCTGTGTGTCTGTGTGTCTGTGTGTCTGTGTGTCTGTGTGTCTGTGTGTCTGTGTGTCTGTGTGTCTGTGTGTCTGTGTGTCTGTGTGTCTGTGTGTCTGTGTGTCTGTGTGTCTGTGTGTCTGTGTGTCTGTGTGTCTGTGTGTCTGTGTGTCTGTGTGTCTGTGTGTCTGTGTGTCTGTGTGTCTGTGTGTCTGTGTGTCTGTGTGTCTGTGTGTCTGTGTGTCTGTGTGTCTGTGTGTCTGTGTGTCTGTGTGTCTGTGTGTCTGTGTGTCTGTGTGTCTGTGTGTCTGTGTGTCTGTGTGTCTGTGTGTCTGTGTGTCTGTGTGTCTGTGTGTCTGTGTGTATGTGTGTCTGTGTGTCTGTGTGTCTGTGTATCTGTGTGTCTGTGTGTCTGTGTGTCTGTGTGTCTGTGTGTTTGTGTGTTTGTGTGTTTGTGTGTCTGTGTGTCTGTGTGTCTGTGTGTCTGTGTGTCTGTGTGTCTGTGTGTCTGTGTGTCTGTGTGTCTGTGTGTCTGTGTGTCTGTGTGTCTGTGTGTCTGTGTGTCTGTGTGTCTGTGTGTCTGTGTGTCTGTGTGTCTGTGTGTCTGTGTGTCTGTGTGTCTGTGTGTCTGTGTGTCTGTGTGTCTGTGTGTCTGTGTGTCTGTGTGTCTGTGTGTCTGTGTGTCTGTGTGTCTGTGTGTCTGTGTGTCTGTGTGTCTGTGTGTCTGTGTGTCTGTGTGTCTGTGTGTCTGTGTGTCTGTGTGTCTGTGTGTCTGTGTGTCTGTGTGTCTGTGTGTCTGTGTGTCTGTGTGTCTGTGTGTCTGTGTGTTTGTGTGTTTGTGTGTCTGTGTGTCTGTGTGTCTGTGTGTCTGTGTGTCTGTGTGTCTGTGTGTCTGTGCGTCTGTGCGTCTGTGCGTCTGTGTGTCTGTGTGTCTGTGTGTCTGTGTGTCTGTGTGTCTGTGTGTCTGTGTGTCTGTGTGTCTGTGTGTCTGTGTGTCTGTGTGTCTGTGTGTCTGTGTGTCTGTGTGTCTGTGTGTCTGTGTGTCTGTGTGTCTATGTGTCTGTGTGTCTGTGTGTCTGTGTGTCTGTGTGTCTGTGTGTCTGTGTGTCTGTGTGTCTGTGTGTCTGTGTGTCTGTGTGTCTGTGTGTCTGTGTGTCTGTGTGTCTGTGTGTCTGTGTGTCTGTGTGTCTGTGTGTCTGTGTGTCTGTGTGTCTGTGTGTCTGTGTGTCTGTGTGTCTGTGTGTCTGTGTGTCTGTGTGTCTGTGTGTCTGTGTGTCTGTGTGTCTGTGTGTCTGTGTGTCTGTGTGTCTGTGTGTCTGTGTGTCTGTGTGTCTGTGTGTCTGTGTGTCTGTGTGTCTGTGTGTCTGTGTGTCTGTGTGTCTGTGTGTCTGTGTGTCTGTGTGTCTGTGTGTCTGTGTGTCTGTGTGTCTGTGTGTCTGTGTGTCTGTGTGTCTGTGTGTCTGTGTGTCTGTGTGTCTGTGTGTCTGTGTGTCTGTGTGTCTGTGTGTCTGTGTGTCTGTGTGTCTGTGTGTCTGTGTGTCTGTGTGTCTGTGTGTCTGTGTGTCTGTGTGTATGTGTGTCTGTGTGTCTGTGTGTCTGTGTGTCTGTGTGTCTGTGTGTATGTGTGTATGTGTGCCTGTGTGTCTGTGTGTCTGTGTGTCTGTGTGTCTGTGTGTCTGTGTGTCTGTGTGTCTGTGTGTCTGTGTGTCTGTGTGTTTGTGTGTTTGTGTGTCTGTGTGTCTGTGTGTCTGTGTGTCTGTGTGTCTGTGTGTCTGTGTGTCTGTGTGTCTGTGTGTCTGTGTGTCTGTGTGTCTGTGTGTCTGTGTGTCTGTGTGTCTGTGTGTCTGTGTGTCTGTGTGTCTGTGTGTCTGTGTGTCTGTGTGTCTGTGTGTCTGTGTGTCTGTGTGTCTGTGTGTCTGTGTGTCTGTGTGTCTGTGTGTCTGTGTGTCTGTGTGTCTGTGTGTATGTGTGTCTGTGTGTCTGTGTGTCTGTGTGTCTGTGTATCTGTGTATCTGTGTGTCTGTGTGTCTGTGTGTCTGTGTGTCTGTGTGTCTGTGTGTCTGTGTGTCTGTGTGTCTGTGTGACTGTGTGTCTGTGTGTCTGTGTGTCTGTGTGTCTGTGTGTCTGTGTGTCTGTGTGTCTGTGTGTCTGTGTGTCTGTGTGTCTGTGTGTCTGTGTGTCTGTGTGTCTGTGTGTCTGTGTGTCTGTGTGTCTGTGTGTCTGTGTGTCTGTGTGTCTGTGTGTCTGTGTGTCTGTGTGTCTGTGTGTCTGTGTGTCTGTGTGTCTGTGTGTCTGTGTGTCTGTGTGTATGTGTGTCTGTGTGTCTGTGTGTCTGTGTGTCTGTGTGTCTGTGTGTCTGTGTGTCTGTGTGTCTGTGTGTCTGTGTGTCTGTGTGTCTGTGTGTCTGTGTGTCTGTGTGTCTGTGTGTCTGTGTGTATGTGTGTCTGTGTGTCTGTGTGTCTGTGTGTCTGTGTGTCTGTGTGTCTGTGTGTCTGTGTGTCTGTGTGTCTGTGTGTCTGTGTGTCTGTGTGTCTGTGTGTCTGTGTGTCTGTGTGTCTGTGTGTCTGTGTGTCTGTGTGTCTGTGTGTCTGTGTGTCTGTGTGTCTGTGTGTCTGTGTGTCTGTGTGTCTGTGTGTCTGTGTGTCTGTGTGTCTGTGTGTCTGTGTGTCTGTGTGTCTGTGTGTCTGTGTGTCTGTGTGTCTGTGTGTCTGTGTGTCTGTGTGTCTGTGTGTCTGTGTGTCTGTGTGTCTGTGTGTCTGTGTGTCTGTGTGTCTGTGTGTCTGTGTGTCTGTGTGTCTGTGTGTCTGTGTGTCTGTGTGTCTGTGTGTCTGTGTGTCTGTGTGTCTGTGTGTCTGTGTGTCTGTGTGTCTGTGTGTCTGTGTGTCTGTGTGTCTGTGTGTCTGTGTGTCTGTGTGTCTGTGTGTCTGTGTGTCTGTGTGTCTGTGTGTCTGTGTGTCTGTGTGTCTGTGTGTCTGTGTGTCTGTGTGTCTGTGTGTCTGTGTGTCTGTGTGTCTGTGTGTCTGTGTGTCTGTGTGTCTGTGTGTCTGTGTGTCTGTGTGTCTGTGTGTCTGTGTGTCTGTGTGTCTGTGTGTCTGTGTGTCTGTGTGTCTGTGTGTCTGTGTGTCTGTGTGTCTGTGTGTCTGTGTGTCTGTGTGTCTGTGTGTCTGTGTGTCTGTGTGTCTGTGTGTCTGTGTGTCTGTGTGTCTGTGTGTCTGTGTGTCTGTGTGTCTGTGTGTCTGTGTGTCTGTGTGTCTGTGTGTCTGTGTGTCTGTGTGTCTGTGTGTCTGTGTGTCTGTGTGTCTGTGTGTCTGTGTGTCTGTGTGTCTGTGTGTCTGTGTGTCTGTGTGTCTGTGTGTCTGTGTGTCTGTGTGTCTGTGTGTCTGTGTGTCTGTGTGTCTGTGTGTCTGTGTGTCTGTGTGTCTGTGTGTCTGTGTGTCTGTGTGTCTGTGTGTCTGTGTGTCTGTGTGTCTGTGTGTCTGTGTGTCTGTGTGTCTGTGTGTCTGTGTGTATGTGTGTCTGTGTGTCTGTGTGTCTGTGTGTCTGTGTGTCTGTGTGTCTGTGTGTCTGTGTGTCTGTGTGTCTGTGTGCCTGTGTGTCTGTGTGTCTGTGTGTCTGTGTGTCTGTGTGTCTGTGTGTCTGTGTGTCTGTGTGTCTGTGTGTCTGTGTGTCTGTGTGTCTGTGTGTCTGTGTGTCTGTGTGTCTGTGTGTCTGTGTGTCTGTGTGTAACCTACAAAATGAACTTGGTGATTCCACCAAAATTTTTAAACAAAAAAAAAAATTATTAAAGTATTAACTACAATTAAAAATGTTGTCTACTACGGTTACACAAGTTTCGGTTGTTCCGGTGTCAACCTTCGGGCCTTCGACGTCGCTCAGACGGCAGCTAGGGGGTGGATAGCTTACAAAAATTCCGGAAATAGTAGACAAATAAATAGGCGCCAACTGGGTCTATATAGTGGCCAAACTATGATCCTATTTCCCCAAAAACCCAGTAAATGAGGAAAGAAATAAAAGACAAACCTCAACTTATGTTCCTTTATAAAGAAAAAAAAAATATTTAGTAAATATACAAACTAATTACCTGATGGCTTAGATAAAAAAAAAAGTTGGAGGAAATTAAAAGGAAAAACTTACACAGTGTATGTATATGCATAACCAAAAAAAATTAATAAATGTATCAAAGTATGGAACGGTTCGTCGTTAGCTTGGTACCAGGCATGACGCTTGCGCAAAACATTAATTTCCACCTTACATAAAAAAAATATAATATAATAGTTAACTTAAATATTGTGCATCACCGTACCTATACTACTTCATATATTATAAAAACAGTAAACTTATAATCTTTATAATCTTATAACCCTCTCCAAATTGGAAGGCGATATCTGCTTAACTTTTGGTTAAGACCAAACTACCCAAAAGAAAATTATTAAACCATGAAATTTTATAATTAAGTATAATTCATACAACTAAATAAAAATATAAAAATAAAATAAAATAAAAATACAATGAACACAAAGGACTTCAGACACAGAGGTTATTTACTTAAACTCCCAGATTGGAAGAGGTTACTTAATCTCTGCCCCCACACGGGTCTTCTGAGATTGCTTAACTTATAGTTAAGTCTTGACCATTTAATAATGAATAAATTGAAAAAAAGTAAAATTATGGCAGTAGCCCTTAATAACTGAAGAATTACAACTTAAACGTGGAAGCAGTCCAAGTGTTCTGCGACCCGAAGAATTACTACATCAGCATTAAGTGCTTAAATTAAGTAAAACTTTAAAATATTAATCAATTAAACGATGTAACATTTGATAATACTTAAGTAATGAGTGAAAGAACCTTAGAACATTCTGTGCTCAAAAGTATATATAATGTTGAGAATACCTTGACAACATTCGGTTGAAAGTGAATGTATAGTTTAACAAAGCACGCATGAAACCTTCAATATAACGTATAAGAAAAACCTGATAGTAGGGTGTCTTCTTTCACAGCATTCCCATCTTCCTATCCAGAACAAGAAACATTCTTGTAAATCTAGCTACAAGTAAACTAGGTGGCTAGCATACCAATGTTCTGTGTCCCCTCGATGAAACCGTTGAACTCCGGACGATATAACCCTCTGTGTACAACTGTTGAAGTCCTGGGTCAACAATCTCTTGGGTCAAACTGTCGTCGAATCCTGGGCTAACAACCCCCTGGGTTAAACTTGTCGACGAATCTTGGGCTAACAACCCCCTGGGTTAAACTTGTCGACGAATCTTGGGCTAACAGGCCCCTGGGTGAAACCCTTAAAATATTACAAAGAAAAATGTCAATACACATTGACTCAAGTATCCCGAACTATAGGATTACCCAAAAATGTACATAAACTAGAAAATATTCAGTATCTAGGATAAAGAAAAACTACATTGGCTCAACAGTGAGTCATAAACAGTATTATGAGCTCCAATAATTAAAATTCTGTTACACATGGTTGGTAACATAACCTAATATATACAAAACATACCTTTTTCGTAAAGGGTTAACTTGGTAGCCTTTCAAGGATGAGAACCACGTGAGATGATTCACAGCACAACAATATTCCACACTCCAAATGCTGTGAACTCCCGATTATTGCGTTAAAATCCTATATTAGATATGGGCTGGACCAATGACCATGGGAATTTACCAATTCACTAAAATTCCCCTCAAAATACGAAATGTCCATTTACCCACAATTAACCATGAAATAGAATCTAAAATCCCCTTTAATTAGGGTAAGCCGATGGGGCTAAATATTAAGAAAATTCTATTTCGACACAAAAATCGTCTCTCGTGACTGAATACCCACTGGCAGAAAAAAAAACAATACGTCAGCCGTCCAAAATGGCCGAAATCCCTTTCCGATAAATGTCAAGTGGGTTCAGAAATTCATCCTCAAGAATTCCCCACTATATAACTTAACAGACCATTTACGAAAGGTACCCTAAAAACTATATTTATATACAGTATAACTACATTTGGGAAACTGTTCCCAACAAAAATTAATACAACAGCGATCGCAAAAAAAAATCCCTCACGACTTAAAATCGCTCATTGTGAAACTACCTTACCTCGGGTTCTGAGCCCGATATTAGAACGTACTACAAACATGACACTTGTCGGTGTTCTGTCGTCAAATGACGTTCATGTCATTCACTGTCATAATTAATAAACATTAACCTAACCAAAAATAAACAAGAAAATCTTAAAGAATGGTATCGTAAATAATTAATTACCCAAAGGTGAGACTATAATACATAATATATATAAATTTACAACGAAACTTGGTCTATTTTTAGGAGAATCTGGCAAATTAAAACAGTGAACACTACACCGCAAATATGACCAATGTACAAAGTATTATACTAGGGGTGAGCTACCATCCTTTTACTTAGTGATGAGATGAAATAAATTGTAATAATGATGTCCAAAAGTTAGAATACAGGTGAAATTAGTTAATGACAAAAATAATAGTGATATCATCAATACGATTTTACCCTTTTTTTTCGTATGATTAATCAGGTAAGCCAAAACAATTTTATTAATTCGTGGGGCCAAAAATGAACGTTACATGTGTGTCTGTGTGTCTGTGTGTCTGTGTGTCTGTGGGTCTGTGTGTCTGTGGGTCTGTGTGTCTGTGTGTCTGTGTGTCTGTGTGTCTGGGTGTCTGGGTGTCTGGGTGTCTGGGTGTCTGTGTGTCTGTGTGTCTGTGTGTCTGTGTGTCTGTGTGTCTGTGTGTCTGTGTGTCTGTGTGTCTGTGTGTCTGTGTGTCTGTGTGTCTGTGTGTCTGTGTGTCTGTGTGTCTGTGTGTCTGTGTGTCTGTGTGTCTGTGTGTCTGTGTGTCTGTGTGTCTGTGTGTCTGTGTGTCTGTGTGTCTGTGTGTCTGTGTGTCTGTGTGTCTGTGTGTCTGTGTGTCTGTGTGTCTGTGTGTCTGTGTGTCTGTGTGTCTGTGTGTCTGTGTGTCTGTGTGTCTGTGTGTCTGTGTGTCTGTGTGTCTGTGTGTCTGTGTGTCTGTGTGTCTGTGTGTCTGTGTGTCTGTGTGTCTGTGTGTCTGTATGTCTGTATGTCTGTATGTCTGTATGTCTGTGTGTCTGTGTGTCTGTGTGTCTGTGTGTCTGTGTGTCTGTGTGTCTGTGTGTCTGTGTGTCTGTGTGTCTGTGTGTCTGTGTGTCTGTGTGTATGTGTGTCTGTGTGTCTGTGTGTCTGTGTGTCTGTGTATCTGTGTATCTGTGTGTCTGTGTGTCTGTGTGTCTGTGTGTCTGTGTGTTTGTGTGTTTGTGTGTTTGTGTGTCTGTGTGTCTGTGTGTCTGTGTGTATGTGTGTCTGTGTGTCTGTGTGTCTGTGTGTCTGTGTGTCTGTGTGTCTGTGTGTCTGTGTGTCTGTGTGTCTGTGTGTCTGTGTGTCTGTGTGTCTGTGTGTCTGTGTGTCTGTGTGTCTGTGTGTCTGTGTGTCTGTGTGTCTGTGTGTCTGTGTGTCTGTGTGTCTGTGTGTCTGTGTGTCTGTGTGTCTGTGTGTCTGTGTGTCTGTGTGTCTGTGTGTCTGTGTGTCTGTGTGTCTGTGTGTCTGTGTGTCTGTGTATCTGTGTATCTGTGTGTCTGTGTGTCTGTGTGTCTGTGTGTTTGTGTGTCTGTGTGTCTGTGTGTCTGTGTGTCTGTGTGTCTGTGTGTCTGTGTGTCTGTGTGTCTGTGTGTCTGTGTGTCTGTGTGTCTGTGTGTCTGTGTGTCTGTGTGTCTGTGTGTCTGTGTGTCTGTGTGTCTGTGTGTCTGTGTGTCTGTGTATCTGTGTGTCTGTGTGTCTGTGTGTCTGTGTGTCTGTGTGTCTGTGTGTCTGTGTGTCTGTGTGTCTGTGTGTCTGTGTGTCTGTGTGTCTGTGTGTCTGTGTGTCTGTGTGTCTGTGTGTCTGTGTGTCTGTGTGTCTGTGTGTCTGTGTGTCTGTGTGTCTGTGTGTCTGTGTGTCTGTGTGTCTGTGTGTCTGTGTGTCTGTGTGTCTGTGTGTCTGTGTGTCTGTGTGTCTGTGTGTCTGTGTGTCTGTGTGTCTGTGTGTCTGTGTGTCTGTGTGTCTGTGTGTCTGTGTGTCTGTGTGTCTGTGTGTCTGTGTGTCTGTGTGTCTGTGTGTCTGTGTGTATGTGTGTCTGTGTGTCTGTGTGTCTGTGTGTCTGTGTGTCTGTGTATCTGTGTGTCTGTGTGTCTGTGTGTCTGTGTGTTTGTGTGTTTGTGTGTTTGTGTGTCTGTGTGTCTGTGTGTCTGTGTGTCTGTGTGTCTGTGTGTCTGTGTGTCTGTGTGTCTGTGTGTCTGTGTGTCTGTGTGTCTGTGTGTCTGTGTGTCTGTGTGTCTGTGTGTCTGTGTGTCTGTGTGTCTGTGTGTCTGTGTGTCTGTGTGTCTGTGTGTCTGTGTGTCTGTGTGTCTGTGTGTCTGTGTGTCTGTGTGTCTGTGTGTCTGTGTGTCTGTGTGTCTGTGTGTCTGTGTGTCTGTGTGTCTGTGTGTCTGTGTGTCTGTGTGTCTGTGTGTCTGTGTGTCTGTGTGTCTGTGTGTCTGTGTGTCTGTGTGTCTGTGTGTCTGTGTGTCTGTGTGTCTGTGTGTCTGTGTGTCTGTGTGTCTGTGTGTCTGTGTGTCTGTGTGTCTGTGTGTCTGTGTGTCTGTGTGTCTGTGTGTCTGTGTGTCTGTGTGTCTGTGTGTCTGTGTGTCTGTGTGTCTGTGTGTCTGTGTGTCTGTGTGTCTGTGTGTCTGTGTGTCTGTGTGTCTGTGTGTCTGTGTGTCTGTGTGTCTGTGTGTCTGTGTGTCTGTGTGTCTGTGTGTCTGTGTGTCTGTGTGTATGTGTGTATGTGTGTCTGTGTGTCTGTGTGTCTGTGTGTCTGTGTGTCTGTGTGTCTGTGTGTCTGTGTGTCTGTGTGTATGTGTGTCTGTGTGTCTGTGTGTCTGTGTGTCTGTGTGTCTGTGTGTCTGTGTGTCTGTGTGTCTGTGTGTCTGTGTGTCTGTGTGTCTGTGTGTCTGTGTGTCTGTGTGTCTGTGTGTCTGTGTGTCTGTGTGTCTGTGTGTCTGTGTGTCTGTGTGTCTGTGTGTCTGTGTGTCTGTGTGTATGTGTGTCTGTGTGTCTGTGTGTATGTGTGTCTGTGTGTCTGTGTGTCTGTGTGTCTGTGTGTCTGTGTGTCTGTGTGTCTGTGTGTCTGTGTGTCTGTGTGTCTGTGTGTCTGTGTGTCTGTGTGTCTGTGTGTCTGTGTGTCTGTGTGTCTGTGTGTCTGTGTGTCTGTGTGTCTGTGGGTCTGTGTGTCTGTGTGTCTGTGTGTCTGTGTGTCTGGGTGTCTGAGTGTCTGGGTGTCTGGGTGTCTGTGTGTCTGTGTGTCTGTGTTTCTGTGTGTCTGTGTGTCTGTGTGTCTGTGTGTCTGTGTGTCTGTGTGTCTGTGTGTCTGTGTGTCTGTGTGTCTGTGTGTCTGTGTGTCTGTGTGTCTGTGTGTCTGTGTGTCTGTGTGTCTGTGTGTCTGTGTGTCTGTGTGTCTGTGTGTCTGTGTGTCTGTGTGTCTGTGTGTCTGTGTGTCTGTGTGTCTGTGTGTATGTGTGTCTGTGTGTCTGTGTGTCTGTGTGTCTGTGTGTCTGTGTGTCTGTGTGTCTGTGTGTCTGTGTGTCTGTGTGTCTGTGTGTCTGTGTGTCTGTGTGTCTGTGTGTCTGTGTGTCTGTGTGTCTGTGTGTCTGTGTGTCTGTGTGTCTGTGTGTCTGTGTGTCTGTGTGTCTGTGTGTCTGTGTGTATGTGTGTCTGTGTGTCTGTGTGTCTGTGTGTCTGTGTGTCTGTGTGTCTGTGTGTCTGTGTGTCTGTGTGTCTGTGTGTCTGTGTGTTTGTGTGTTTGTGTGTTTGTGTGTTTGTGTGTTTGTGTGTTTGTGTGTCTGTGTGTCTGTGTGTCTGTGTGTATGTGTGTCTGTGTGTCTGTGTGTCTGTGTGTCTGTGTGTCTGTGTGTCTGTGTGTCTGTGTGTCTGTGTGTCTGTGTGTCTGTGTGTCTGTGTGTCTGTGTGTCTGTGTGTCTGTGTGTCTGTGTGTCTGTGTGTCTGTGTGTCTGTGTGTCTGTGTGTCTGTGTGTCTGTGTGTCTGTGTGTCTGTGTGTCTGTGTGTCTGTGTGTCTGTGTGTCTGTGTGTCTGTGTGTCTGTGTGTCTGTGTGTCTGTGTGTCTGTGTGTCTGTGTGTCTGTGTGTCTGTGTGTCTGTGTGTCTGTGTGTCTGTGTGTCTGTGTGTCTGTGTGTCTGTGTGTCTGTGTGTCTGTGTGTCTGTGTGTCTGTGTGTCTGTGTGTCTGTGTGTCTGTGTGTCTGTGTGTCTGTATGTCTGTGTGTCTGTGTGTCTGTGTGTCTGTGTGTCTGTGTGTCTGTGTGTCTGTGTGTCTGTGTGTCTGTGTGTCTGTGTGTCTGTGTGTCTGTGTGTCTGTGTGTCTGTGTGTCTGTGTGTATGTGTGTATGTGTGTCTGTGTGTCTGTGTGTCTGTGTGTCTGTGTGTCTGTGTGTCTGTGTGTATGTGTGTCTGTGTGTCTGTGTGTCTGTGTGTCTGTGTGTCTGTGTGTCTGTGTGTCTGTGTGTCTGTGTGTCTGTGTGTCTGTGTGTCTGTGTGTCTGTGTGTCTGTGTGTCTGTGTGTCTGTGTGTCTGTGTGTCTGTGTGTCTGTGTGTCTGTGTGTATGTGTGTATGTGTGTCTGTGTGTCTGTGTGTCTGTGTGTATGTGTGTCTGTGTGTCTGTGTGTCTGTGTGTCTGTGTGTCTGTGTGTCTGTGTGTCTGTGTGTCTGTGTGTCTGTGTGTCTGTGTGTCTGTGTGTCTGTGTGTCTGTGTGTCTGTGTGTCTGTGTGTCTGTGTGTCTGTGTGTCTGTGTGTCTGTGTGTCTGTGTGTCTGTGTGTCTGTGTGTCTGTGTGTCTGTGTGTCTGTGTGTCTGTGTGTCTGTGTGTCTGTGTGTCTGTGTGTCTGTGTGTCTGTGTGTCTGTGTGTCTGTGTGTCTGTGGGTCTGTGTGTCTGTGTGTCTGTGTGTCTGTGTGTCTGTGTGTCTGTGTGTCTGTGTGTCTGTGTGTCTGTGTGTCTGTGTGTCTGTGTGTCTGTGTGTCTGTGTGTCTGTGTGTCTGTGTGTCTGTGTGTCTGTGTGTCTGTGTGTCTGTGTGTCTGTGGGTCTGTGTGTCTGTGTGTCTGTGTGTCTGTGTGTCTGGGTGTCTGGGTGTCTGGGTGTCTGGGTGTCTGTGTGTCTGTGTGTCTGTGTTTCTGTGTGTCTGTGTGTCTGTGTGTCTGTGTGTCTGTGTGTCTGTGTGTCTGTGTGTCTGTGTGTCTGTGTGTCTGTGTGTCTGTGTGTCTGTGTGTCTGTGTGTCTGTGTGTCTGTGTGTCTGTGTGTCTGTGTGTCTGTGTGTCTGTGTGTCTGTGTGTCTGTGTGTCTGTGTGTCTGTGTGTCTGTGTGTCTGTGTGTCTGTGTGTATGTGTGTCTGTGTGTCTGTGTGTCTGTGTGTCTGTGTGTCTGTGTGTCTGTGTGTCTGTGTGTCTGTGTGTCTGTGTGTCTGTGTGTCTGTGTGTCTGTATGTCTGTATGTCTGTATGTCTGTATGTCTGTATGTCTGTGTGTCTGTGTGTCTGTGTGTCTGTGTGTCTGTGTGTCTGTGTGTCTGTGTGTCTGTGTGTCTGTGTGTCTGTGTGTCTGTGTGTCTGTGTGTCTGTGTGTCTGTGTGTCTGTGTGTCTGTGTGTCTGTGTGTCTGTGTGTCTGTGTGTCTGTGTGTCTGTGTGTCTGTGTGTCTGTGTGTCTGTGTGTCTGTGTGTCTGTGTGTCTGTGTGTCTGTGTGTCTGTGTGTATGTGTGTCTGTGTGTCTGTGTGTCTGTGTGTCTGTGTGTCTGTGTGTCTGTGTGTCTGTGTGTCTGTGTGTCTGTGTGTCTGTGTGTCTGTTTGTCTGTGTGTCTGTGTGTCTGTGTGTCTGTGTGTCTGTCGGTCTGTGTATCTGTGTGTCTGTGTGTCTGTATGTCTGTATGTCTGTGTGTCTGTGTGTCTGTGTGTCTGTGTGTCTGTGTGTCTGTGTGTCTGTGTGTCTGTGTGTCTGTGTGTCTGTGTGTCTGTGTGTCTGTGTGTCTGTGTGTCTGTGTGTCTGTGTGTCTGTGTGTCTGTGTGTCTGTGTGTCTGTGTGTCTGTGTGTCTGTGTGTCTGTATGTCTGTGTGTCTATGTGTCTGTGTGTCTGTGTGTCTGTGTGTCTGTGTGTCTGTGTGTCTGTGTGTCTGTGTGTCTGTGTGTCTGTGTGTCTGTGTGTCTGTGTGTCTGTGTGTCTGTGTGTCTGTGTGTCTGTGTGTCTGTGTGTCTGTGTGTCTGTGTGTCTGTGTCTCTGTGTGTCTGTGTGTCTGTGTGTCTGTGTGTCTGTGTGTCTGTGTGTCTGTGTGTCTGTGTGTCTGTGTGTCTGTGTGTCTGTGTGTCTGTGTGTCTGTGTGTCTGTGTGTCTGTGTGTCTGTGTGTCTGTGTGTCTGTTTGTCTGTGTGTTTGTGTGTCTGTGTGTGTCTGTATGTGTGTGTGTGTCTGTATGTGTGTGTCTGTGTGTGTCTGTGTGTGTGTGTGTGTCTGTGTGTGTGTGTGTGTCTGTGTGTGTGTCTGTGTGTGTCTGTGTGTGTGTCTGTGTGTGTGTCTGTGTGTTTGTATGTGTGTGTGTGTCAGTGTGTCAGCGTGTGTGTGTGTGTCTGTATCCACCATAACTCATGAACCGATACAAAGAAAAACACCAAATTTTAAACTTTAGCTTTATTCCGGCGTCAAATGAACTGATTTTGGACAGAGTCGGAACATCTGGGGGGTACTTTATTGGTGGTCATTTTTATATTTTTTTCCAAATTGTCCTAAAATGGTCCGTATTCGAGAAATTTGACAAAATGTAAAAAAATAATGTTTCATAAAAATTGCTTTTGTAATAAAATTCTCTATAATTATTATCCTATACATAATTTCTCTAAAATGGACCGTATTCGAGATATTTAAGAAAATGTGTAAATTTCGAATTTTGAAGAAAACTTAAAAACAGATGAAGGAAAAAACATTAAATTTTAAACTTAAGTTTTACTTCGGCTTAACGTAAAATGATTAGATTTTGGACAAAGTCGGAACATCTGGGGGGGGGGTACTTTATGGGAGGCCGTTTTTATATTTTATGGAATATATCTGTCATTTATGTTTGGAGAAGAAAATTGTTTAAGGTGATTACAGCACCCACTTATAATTTTCGGACAAGAATATCTCAAAAAGTAATTTTTTTAAAAAATTAAAATTTTGGAAAACTATATTATTTAGAATATGCATATATTTTAAATTTTTAGTTCCTTTCAGTTTCCGAGAAAAAAAATCAAAGGGCTTTAAATTTTGAAATATCATAATGAAAATAAAAGCATTCCTCAGCAGCAGTATTCCTAATATAATCCCCAAATTAAGGCTCTTAATCTCTTGTTAATGATTTTTTAAAATTCGCCGAAATTAGTGGCTAAAACGCCTCGTTAAGTGCTGCTTTTTGGTGTAACGCGTCTCTAACTATCGTATCGTACACTCTGAGTTATCATTCGTTTTTTGCAACGATTTACACCAGTTTCCACCAGTTTACATCAGAAAATAGCACTTAACGAAGCGTTTTAGCCACTAATTTCGGCGAATTTAAATTTAAATTTGGGGATTATATTAAGAATACTGCTGTTGAGGAATGCTTTTATTTTCATTATGATATTTCAAAATTTAAAGCCCATTGATTTTTTTTTTTTTTTTTCGGAAACTGGAAAGAACTAAAAATTTAAAATATATGCATATTCTAGATATTATTGCCTAATATAGTTTTCCAAAATTTTAATTTTTTTATAAATTTCTTTTTGAGATATGCTTGTCCGAAAATTATAAGGGGTGCTGTAATCACCTTAAATAAAAATTACTTCTAATATTATTATCTATAATTTTTGTTATATGCCAAATTTTCCTGAAATGGTCCGTATTCGAGAAATTGGACAGAATGTGCAAAATTCGAATTTTTAAGAAAATTGTTAAACTAAAAGTTGTTTTTGATATCGATCTCTATAATTTTTGTTTTTACATGATTTTTCTAAAATGGACCGTAATAGAAAAATTGGAGGAATAGTGCTAAATTTAAATTTTTCAGTATTTTCGTTTTCATTGAATATCTATAGAAAAATGTTTCGAGTAATATGTATGTAGAAAATGTATATATTTATCCTCTAAACATTTATAGAGGTGCTGCAAAAGGTTGTACAAAATAACCGGGAAAAGCCTGTAATAACTAGATAAGAAAGTCATATGTTGGATACATTAGATTTTTTGGTAAATAGTTTATTAATTTTTCTTATGAAATGGTTTCAAAATAATAAATACTAGTTTTGTAAAAAATAATGGGTAAAAATAATAATGTAACTCGAAGACAATTGTTTTCAACATTTTCAATAAAATATATGTAATTTCATTAGTTTTATTGCAAAATGTATAGCTGAAAAGACAACAAAATAAAGTTTTTGTTTTATTTGCCTTTAATTTTTTTTTGTATAAGAGATTTTATTGAGGAATCTCTCACTGTAGTAACACTGTTAGAAAAATATTCTATAGTACTAAGGGGTTAATATATTGTACTAAAAACAAAAAGAGCATAAAGTAACATTATGCATGTTGGAATAAGTTATTGTAAAGTAATACAAATAACATTGTTTAAATTAAAAGGTTTACTTACCGAAAGGGAAAATCAAAGAACACTCAGTATGTGTTATGGGTAGTTGAAAAAATATTTAAAAATTGTATTTGAATTCAAAATAAAATGGAAATTTAAAATTAAAAGGTATTAAATTTGTACTAAATAAAATAAATCTAATAAATCAGAAAAGAAATGGAATAAAGAAATAATGACAATTTGATCAATAAAATAAAGAATTTGTTAAATAGTTATAAGCTACAGTTTATGTTTATTACATAGAGTTAAATAAAACAAACGGGGAGTAAAATAAAGTGACGAATATCTACCAAAAATATAACTGATGGAAAATAAGCTTAATCAATGACAATGGGTGATAAAAAGAAAATAAGAATCAACAAGATTGGAGACAATGTCATAATGAAAAAAAGTTATAAAAAAAGGAAGCAAAAAAATTTTAAAAGGAAATTAGGAGATTAGCCAGAAGGCAAAAGTATGGAATATTAATTAAACTAGATCACTAAAAAGATAAAGGTAAATGATGTTCAATCGTTCGCTTAGAAAAGTCATATCTTATCATAATTCTTCGTCCAAAACTGAACTTTTAATTTAAGAATAAAAAACCAGCTCGAATATTGCCGTTAGTCCATTGAGGAAGTTGGATAAGGTAGTAGTTATAGGACCCACCGGAAAATAAGGCCCATAGTTAAAATACCTGCCATTAATAGGACAACATCGCAGCACGACTAATATATTGTCGGCTGCATCAGTATCCGTTCAACTACTAGCACGTGCGTTTTGTTTTTGTCTGTAAACTTGTGCGAATTGGTAATTTACGATTTCATTGTAAGTAAATATAAAAGGTAAGTTATTATTTTTGCGTAACCTAGGGCGTACATAGAAATGATTTCTATTCTACACAAAAGCAAGTTCAGTAAGATTTCGATTCCATGGAATTTAATCTTAGAATGAGTTTTGCGTTTCAGTTATTTTTTAGATTTTCCTATTTATTTTACCCCTGGAAATATGGCCTGGGTCTTATTTTCAGTGTTTTTAGGTGGGCTTTATTTTTAGATGTATTTTGTTTTAGATGGGCAAGTATACGTGTCGAGATATACGTGCTAACTGGGACTGAGAGATAATGGAAGACGCACTAAGGCTTTTACAACAAGGACATTCTCAAAGAGCTGTAGAACACCAAACAGGTATTCCTCGTCGTACTTTAAGAAATCATATAAAAAGTGGTGTTGTAAGTATGACACTAGGACGTAAACCTATTTTAACAGAAAACCAAGAATTCGAACTAGAACAAAAGATTATTCGTCTAGCACAAATTGGCCTTCCTCTTACACCAGAAGCTCTGAGAAGAAGTATTTACAAGTTTGTTAAAGCTAATCGAATTAATCTGTTCCAACAGAAAAACAATAAAAATATAATTGGCAAAGACTGTTACTCCGCATTTCTTAAACACCACCCATGTATTATCAAACGAAAAGCACAATTAATAAATCCAGCCAGGTCTACTAAATTAAACCGCCCTGTAGTAAAACATTATTTTGAAGTTTTGGATACGACATTACAACAGTTTGATTTAAAATATTCTGCTGATAGAATTTACAACATGGACGAAAAGGGCTGCAGGCTAACATTACATCACCAGCAGTCTGATGATTTTTTTATTTAAACGATCTCGCAAGAAGCCAAAGTATTCAAATAACATGCCAATCGGAACAGAAGTTTTAATGAATTCCAAAGACAGCATGACCACAAAGATATTCTGTGAGTGGTTGGGCCTCTTTGGAAAATTCAAACCACCTGGAAAGGTGCTACTTATATTTGATGGAGCAAAGTACCATTTGGACATTTCAATAGCAATCAAATCCAAAGAAATGTATGTTGCCTCCCTAGTAATACGACTCACGAGCTACAGCCTCTCCACAAGTCTGTATTCAAATCATTTAAACATTAATGGGACGATCAGCTACTAACATATTGGGACCAGCATCTAGGCCGTCGTTTAAATGACATATTCTCTGATGTCTTTACACCGGTTTTGTAAAAATCCATGAATGTAGCGAACATAACAAGTGGTTTTAGAGCTACAGGAATTTTTCCATTTAACTCGAATGCCATAGCTGATGAAGCCTTCGCACCATCGACGCTTTTAAGAAGAGCTGCAGAATAAGACTCCTTTTCTGATGACGATGATTTTCCCTTTAGTGATTTAATACTAAAACTAATCTCGAAAAAGACTAAAATCAATAAAAGTACTGAACCAGTACCTGGACCACCAGGCACTTAAAAGCAACTGACGACCACACATTCTTATTCTGAATCATTAGTACCACCTCGACAGCCTAAACAGTCCAATACCTGGACCATCAGATACTCAAAAGCAACTGACGACACCACATACTTGATCTGAAACGAGTACCACCTCGCCATCCAAACAGTTCATTACCAGGACTATTAGTCTTTTTCCTGGGAAGATTTAAAAAAGATCCGCTAGGGGCAGCACCGGTGGGGGGTACATATGTTTCGAATTCTCTATTGACAACAACGTCAAACGTACGTTTTATTATTATTAGAATAAATAAATATTGTGATAAATAAAATTAAAAAACAAATTGTCATGCCTACAAAACATTGTGCGTTTCCAAATTGTACGTCTGACAATCGTTACAAGCAAGATGGTGTAAAATTTGTGCCTTTTATAACACCTAAGTTGACAAAAAAAAGTGTTTGGAGTAAATACATTTATCACGAAGGGCAGATTTAACAGTTAAAAAAATAATAATATTTGTACAAGACATTTTATTAATTCAAATGGACCAACAATAGAAAACACAAATCCATTGCCAGGGACAGTTTCAAAGGTTATAGTAATTGTTTATTTAAAGAGGTTATATTTAATATCAGTCTACATATTATTATCCTTAGAGATAGTATATAATGAACTTTAACTTCTTTTTAATTGTGTATGAAATATAAAAGACAGCAACGATGTATTGAAGAGGACTTAAGCACTGGAAAAAATAAACATCAAAAATTTATCTGTTCTACTGTTACTGATGTTGAATCAGTACAAATTAGTAATAAAAATGATAATAGTAATCAAGAATCCCAATTAAATAATGATTTAGCCTCTTATCTTGCACTTTTGCAACTTTTAATTTCGCTCCAGGTACATCATTTTCCGTTCATTTTCATTATAAATCTATACGTTTGACGTAATTGTTAATAGAAAATTCAAAACATATGTACCCCCCCACCGGTGCTGCCCCTAGCGGATCCTTTTTAAATCTTCCCAGGAAAAAGTCTAATTAAACCTTCAAAAACAATCGAAAATACGTTCTTGTTCCTAACATCCACAAACCCAACAAGAAGACAGATAAATTGCCAAGTTGTGAAAAAAAAGTTTTAAAAATTCCCGAAGTACCGCCAAAAAAATCTCAAGTTAGGAGAAAGCACATACTTTGATTACTATACGAGGCAAGAGAGAGATCCGACACGCCCAACATAGGGCGCGGCCATTTTGAACCCTGTGACACAGTTTACAGCTGAAGAATCAGATCGGTCATTCTGCGTCGGCACTTTTGATCTCAATGTTTTAGTTAGTTTAGTTAGTTTAGTTTAGTTAGTTTAGTTAGTCGTTTTAACCTGTCAGATTAAAACAAGAAAACCGACAATTCCGAAGCAAAAGTGGATGATTAAAACGCACCTAATAAAAATATTGCGCCAAGATGTAGGCAACACGTAATAAGGGTTCAAAATGGCGGAGTTTTCTATCTCCTTTTAAAAGGCACTCAGAAAGCTGCGCAGTGCGACCATTCTCCGTATGAAAATCAACGTATGTGGGAGAAAGGCTCTTAATTGCAAACCACAACACGTCACTAGAAACTTATTTTAGACAGAAATGCAGTCATCCCAAAATTCTTGTCAAAAGGAAAAATCCAAAACAAAAATTGATCCCTGGTTTTGTCACCTTTGTCAATCAAGCGAGAAATTGGAAATACGTTCTTCTGTTTTAAGCCAGGTTTGAGTTCACGAAAAATGTACGTATGGTTCCCAATGATAAAGACAACTTCATCTTTACAAATTGTTCAGAATATATAAACCTTACATTGGGGCCTTATTTTCCGACTGTGCTGAAAATAAGGCCCAGTTGATATTTTTTAAACAAAATTATTTTCGTTTCCATTTTTTAATTTTCTTTTAGTTTTATTGATTGAAACTTGAGGAAACATGCATGTTTTTGTTACCTGACTACAACGAAAAAAAATTTTTTTTTTTTATTTTTTGAATACATGAATTTTTTTACTTAGTTATGCCTTATTACGCTCCACTACCTTATTTCAATTTAAAATAAAATATGTCACTTTTACTATCATTTCATAGACTTTTAAATAAATCAATAGCAGTCTATATTAAAATACTTAACACAAGGGAAAGGACTTTAAATCACTAAACTAACTATTAATGAACTCTTAATAATGTGACGAAAATCTAATTTATTTAAAGTTTATTTATTTAAAAGGACACTATTTACAATTTATTTTAGACGTACTATTTAATTTATATAAGATTTAAACACTAACTAACAATTTTAATTTATTTCTTACACTTTTACTTTTCAATACAACGTTCTATTTAAACTGAACTCGGCGCTGATACGTCCTCTATTTATATTAGTCTAACTCCGCTACTGGAAAATGCTAGAGACTTCGCTAAGATGACTAAACGGTAGACCCCGCCATTCCAGATGTTTCGAGTGAATCAGCGACAGATATTCGAGAGCGGTCCGGTTGTTTCCACACGTCAGCGTTGCTTCGGTCACGAGTTGATTGCGTGCATATACAGGGTCGAATTGTATTAGGAATATCATGACAATAAATAGAAATAAGATAGAGATAAAATAGAGATAAGATAGAGTTAAGTTAATTAGAAATGGTAATAATTTTGACAATATATCAAAAATGGATGTTGTTTAACATTTAAAATAAAATATAAATTGGGACTTTAAACGTTTTTTGATCATTTATTTATATTTACAGGGATACCATAAAGGTTTGTTGATCATTTTATGCAAGGTTATTAAACATAAAGTATTTCTTTCATTTTTTCTAAGAAATTTATTTTGATTTGTGGTACAAATTAAAAAAAAAATAGAAAACGAAATTTTGTAGCAAGTATTGATTGAACCGACACCTCTGGAATAAAGAGTCTCTATCTCTTTTTATTTATTTAAAAAAAAGTTATATATCTAATGAGCATAATTTTGATAAAATTCCAATATTATCATTAACTAATTTAATTGATACAGTTGATATAAATATAATAAAGGCGCTTAACAGAAAATAAAACAAAAAATAAAATAAATAATTACAAGTGAGTTCTATTCTAACTATAACAAAATATTATAACAATTTATCGCTTCCAAAATAAAGTACTTTTTGGTACCTTAGAAACAATGACAATCAGCAACTATTTGACAACATCAACGTCGTCAAGGCCATTTAGCTTCTGTACAATAATAAATTAATTATCATGACCTAAATTAAAATAACAATTATCCACATAATCGAGCAAACTCAATATTAGTATTAAGTTATTGAGGCCAAAAGACATTTTTTCCAAACTTTATAAAACAAATAAATACACTGATCTTGCTACTGTAATATTTTCATCTTCTTTCGCCTCAATGTTTGTTTTCATTTTCAAAAGAGATAAACAACTTTTTGCATTCAAAATGGAATAAAACCTCATCGTCTCCTCCTTTCCTTATACCCTCTATAATTAGAGAGGAGCGAGCTTAACTTCCTTTGTTAGTTTTACATAAAATACTACGTCACAAATATAAGACGAATAAACATATCTTGCCTGGCTCACTTGATTGAGATGGTATTGTGGGTGACGTTAGAAGAGGTGTTTTTGTCAGTCTGCACTGGAAAGATATATACTTTGCAACAATGCCATGAAGGAAATATTATCCTTAGTTATTGCGGTTATGTAATAAATACTTATATGGATTACAGAGGCGTGCTCAATTTTTTTAGTTAATTATTACTTATATGGTGGATTTTTTTAATACACATTCTTAAAATACATTTCAGGTGTTTGAAAGGAACGCAAGTCAGTAATTTATTAAAAAGGCACAGAAAACCTAAAAATTATATAAATGAAACACCACAATTTAAAAATATATTTGCCAAAATTATTGCCCAAGAGGATAAGTTAATTTTCTTTGATACAGAGTGTTTCACCATTCACAATTTTTTTTATAAAGTATGCATTGCGCGTATACCGGAGCAAATAATAAGATTTAATTTAGAACCATGCTCAATTATTAAGGACAAGACTCGTATTTCTGTCTTTTTCGGTAATGGCCCACTTTTGAAATATTTTTTTGCAGATCACTCTTTACTAACTTTTTAATTACTTTTTGTCACCTTTTACTGTCTCTTGTAAGCACTTATACGTTTTTATATTTTACTCGTTTGTCAATCTAAAAAACATACAAGAAAAACTATCCTTAAAAAACATTCAGCTATAACAGCTGAAGCCCTACGTCATGCAGAATAAAGCTTAAGTTGTGCAATGCAAATCCTGAGTTGTGTAGTAAGATCAGGGCCACCGGGAGCCATTGTGGTGCCCCAGGGCAAAACACTGACAAGGGCCCCTTATATATTATAAGTAGGGTTGATAGATTTGCAAAAGGGAGTAGCGGGGCATTTTATAAAAATTCAAGGCTTAAAAAACAAACAAAAACAAAGGTCCTCAGCAGCAAAATCATGTCCTTTCTTGGTAAAATCTAAAAAAAAAACAAAGGTGCTCAGCTTGTATTAAACCAGGTCCTCCTTGTTGTTTTCCCTCTGTTCCCCTGTCACCCTGTCCCCCTATCTACATGTCCCCTATCTGCCCCCTGTCCCCATACTCCCTGTCCCCCTACTCCAATTCGCTCTACTTCCTGCCCCCTTACTTCCTATCCCCCTCCTGTATCCCCTGCTCCTACACTGCCCCATGTCTCCCTGTCCCCCTGTCTCTTCTATCTCCCCTGTCCCCCCTTTCCCCCCTGCCCCTGCCTGAATATGGACACATCCTATAAATCAAAAACTGTTAAACCTAAAAAAGTGAAATGAATACGTGTATTTGATACGCCAAAATTACAAAATATCGCCCTAGAGTATTCGAATTATCCGTAGCTTGCTCTAGTATCGCTTTTGCTTCCCCTACCATGACTTCGCACTAAGCGAATAGACTGCAGCCATGTTTTAATATGCGTGGTAAACGTTCTTTCGATTGACGCTGTTGTTGGTGGAAGGGCCATAAATATTTTTAAAGCGCCTTGTATGCGTGGATAAAATTCACAATGTTTGGACGCTATATTATTAATGGAGATCTCATTGTGTGCAGAAAGTTCTTCCGTACTCAGGTTTGGTATTCCAAATTTTTCCACTAGTTTCATTTTCTAAAAAAGTATTATTTTTTATGTTTTTAGGATGTAACAGGCTTAAGGAAAACTAACACTAGAGTCTTCAGAAAAGCGTAATATAAGCGACGTAATAAGGATATCCAAATATGCAATAAATATATTCAACCTATATTATTCTTCAACTATATTAGCCTGAATATTATTTCTATGAGATTGTTGTTCGTATTGCATATCTTACGCGTTGTTTATTAAGTCGTTAAAGCCAAGGGAAGTTGCCCATGGGTACGAATGATACAAATACTGATGCAACAAATGCTCAATACTTTCAAAATCAAGAAATTCTATTTGAAACGATAAACTGTAGAAAAGGGAGACAACCAAGATGCCACATAGGTGTAACGGAAGTAATTGATGCGGAAGAACTAAATAGTTTTGTACGAAGAGCTAAAGAAAAACGTTTATGACTTTTTATTAGCAAGGTTAAAGATCACGTCACTGAAAAATGGTCATAACACATCTAGAAAAAAGTGTGACAGAAAAGACTTGTTATCTGTGAAAGAATTATAAACATATAAAAAACTGCAACAAATACCTTAAGATCAGCATGCAATATGATCCTATGAATCAGGCGTACGCTGGAGGTTTCTGGCCACGTGGGGTGGCAGTTTATCGTTACGACTTTAGAAAAGAAGAAAATAGATATAAAGACAGGCAAGCAGATCTACTAGATGAAAATTTTTCGGATGGCAATCAAATTCAAGACACGACATAATCCAAACAGGAGAATATGACATCAAAAACATCAAGACTAAAATAAATCAGAAATAATGAAAAAACTATATTAAAAAATAATGGTAGCAAAAGCTTTACACTATACAAAATATACTCGTACAATATACAGAAAAAAATGAGTGAACTAAATCATATTTTAAAAAAAAAAATAAAGTAGATAGATATATGTTGTTTTTCAGAATATTGCCTAAATGATAATGAAACTGACGTTAGAGCTTTGTGATTGTACTCTTTGATAACTAAATATTGCAGGACATAGTACCAAAGGAATGGAGTCTCTATTTATGCAAAAGTAGTATGTGTATATAACCTGAAAGCCGCAATTTTACTATTGAGAAAGTAATCGAAATAAATATCTCTATATACCTCCAAATCAGATTTTAAATTGTTTACTGATAGCTTATTTGACCTTTTGTGTTTTTATTAAAGAACCTCTACATATTATGCTTTATGTGGTGATATAAATGTAGACTATCAATAGTAATGAAACGAAACTACTTATAAATATTTTTAGCGAATTTGGCATATACAACATTGTTACGAAACCAACACGGGTCACCAGTATTAGCTTTAGTCGATCCAGTTTTTACAAATATTGAATATAAAAATGTTATTGTACAAAAACGTTTCATATCAGACCATTCACTACAACGCTGTGAGTTCAATTTACAAATAACAAATCAGGTAGAGACTACACAATCTTTTGTTAGTGATTTAAGTGATAGTAACAAGACTATTTTTAAAAATAATTACTAACGAGTCATGAGAAGACATGTATAAATCATGTGAGTTTAATAACAAATTTAACAGCTTTTATTCGACATTTTTGTACCATTTCAAATTCTAAGGTCTAATGTTAGACAGCAAGTTGACGTGGAAGAACCACACAGATCACCTATCAAATAAACTAAGCAGTATATGTTTTCTAATGCGGTAATTAAAAAACACTGTAAATCCCGATGTTTTAAAATTAACTTATTTGGTTTGGTTGAATCATGTCTCTCACATGGTCTGATTTTTTGATATTGAATGTTTTAATGAATATATTTATATTGATGGCAAGAGAAAAATCTTTAATAAATTCAAATATAATATTTATGCATATTTTTCGTCTAAGACATATTATTCCTATGTAGAATTTATGACTGACACTTGGTGGTCCGTCATGGTATCTCTTTATTATATAGTTTGGTGTTTTATCTTAGTGTTTACTATACTATTTTTAACCGACTTCAAAAAAGGAGGAGGTTCTCAATTCGTCGTAATATTTTTTCTTTTATGTATGTTCAGCGATAATTCTTTAATACGGTGTCCGATTTCAATGATTCTTTTTTAATAGAAAAGGGGTACCTCAGGGGTGGTCCTATATAAATTTGGTCAATATCTAAGAATTGGATCCATCAGAAAGTCCACAAACTCTTTATTTTTTATGTATGTTTAGCGATAATTCTTTACCACCTCGTCCGATTTCTATGATTCTTTTTTTGTTAGTAAGGGGTATCTCAGAGGTGGTCTTATAGTCGGTTTTTTTAATTTTTAATTTTTAATACTTGTAAACTTTATTTTGTATTTTATTTTTACCTTATTTGTAACATTTTTTAAAATTGTATGTACCAAAACAAAATTTACCTAAAGTTACTAAAATAAAAAATTTAAGAGAAGTACACCTACCACATTCCAATGTCCACTTTTGCTTGTTCGAACAGAGTAAACTACATTAACAACTTTGTCACGGTTACTTTACATTGCTTAGAAAATATGACATCACGCTATACCAATTCAATACTTATTTATTTAATTGCTGGATTAAAACAACATTGATACACCTACAGAATCTAATAAAAAGACTTTTTCATTAAAATCCAATATACCTACTTGGAGATTTTTCATCAATTAAAATTACCTTCGAGTCATCAAGAGGTAAAGGCAAGAAAGTAAGGAGAGAGCTTAAAGGAGAGACGCAAGTGACAATTCACGTAGTGCATCCGCGAAGAAATTGGTTGGGAATCTAATTTTAAGTCGCCTCGTCTAATTCCTCATTCTTTTATTTTAGCGGCAGAGAGCACGCCGGCAGGCCGGGGAAGAGGGGTTTGCATCAATGTGTGTTCTCTCCCTTATTTTAACTAGCTTCCCCTCGCCCCGCTATCCTTTTCATTTCCCATCAGCGCGCCTTCTTTCTCCGGGCTCATTAAGTCTTGTATCGATCGAAAGAGCCGTCTTTCTTCCACATTTCTTACATCGTGTGAGAAATTTTAATATGCCGCGCACTGGTTACGCTGTGCCGCTATTCTCATTAATGCACATACAGGATGTCCTCCAAACAACTTTTATATCTGATAGTCAATGTTGGACGACTCACATAGCACGCTCTGCCCAGAGCTACAGATAACAATAGATGAAGATCACTGGATAGCATATATCCGACTGAAAAGCATTCTAAAAAAATTGGTAGTTCTGAGCATAAGGGGTATCAACTCCCTGAAAAAACATACCAAAACCGAGCGTAGTTAGGGGCAAAAACCCTGTAAGATCGCAGAAAATTGAGGCAATCTTTTTACCTGTCAGAAGAAGTGCAATCGTTAAAATCTTTTTAGCTTTTATCTAGTAAAAAATATAATTTGAGTTTCTTTTTGAACAATAACCAGTTTATTGAGTTTATAAAACAGCACAAAACTATCAACTATCAACAAATAAGTTCAGTGTTATTGATGGTTTGTTATAAGTATTTTTTACAAGCTACTACTAAATACACTGATGTGTGAGTTTATACGATAAAAAAAAGTATTCAAGATTTAATAAATATGCTTCAGTTAAGTTGTAAGTTACTGCTAGATAATTGAAATGGGGTTTATATATATAAAAAAAGCTAATTTTGTTTTGTGTTCAATATTTTAGCAACTATTACCTTTTGCATGGGCAAAAGCAACAATACAGTGAGTTACTGATTATAAAATGAAGAAATGGATCTTAACTGTGGTACTCAGATTGAAGCTTATTATTGTGAAAGTAAGTTTTGCGATTTTCAGTACCCAGATTAAAGATATTCAATAAATAGTTAGTTTATTACCTACTATAATCAAATCCCACACTATGGAACATATATACTATGACGGAGTATTGAGAATATCTGTTCCTTATAATGTCAAGCTGATTGGGTACGCGGATGATCGAGGAATAGTAGTCACGGCTAAGGATCCATATGTATTGACCCGCACAGCCCGAACTGAATGGATGGAATCTAAGAAGCTAAAACTGGCCCCACAAAAGACGGAAGCAGTGCTTCTTGTAGCTGGAAGGAAAGTAAAAGGAGTTGCAGTGGAGGTATGAGAAATGCTAATTAACAGCTAAGAGAGCCTCAAATATTTGGGTATACACCTAGACCGAAATATGAGAATGGCCGACCACATAAAAGCAACAGTAAAAATCTGATGTGTCCAACACATGACTTTCCTATCTAGTTATTACAGGCTTTTTCCGTTTATTGTGTACAACCTATTGCAGCATCTCTATAAATGTTTAGAAGAAAAACTAAATATATACATTGTCCACATACATCTACCGCGAAACATTTTTCTATAGATATTCATTGAAAATGAAAATACTGAAAAATTTAAATTTAGCACTTTTCCTACAATTTTTCCATTACGGTCCATTTAAAAAAAATCATGTATGAACAAATATTATAGAGATCGATATCGCAAACAACTTTTATTTCAACAATTTTCATAAAAATCAGAATTTTGCACATTTTGTCAAATTTCTCGAATACGGACCATTTCAGGAAATTTTTACATAAGACAAAAATTATAGATAATAATATTAGAAGTAACTTTTATTTGAACAATTTTTTTCTCCAAAAATAAATAACAGATATATTCCATAAAATATATAAACGGCCTCCCATAAAGTACCCCCCCAGATGTTCCGACTTTGTCCAAAATCTAATCATCTCACGTCAGGCCGAAATAAAACTTAAGTTTAAAATTTATTGATTTTTTCTTTATCCGTTTTTGAGTTTTCTTCAAATTTCGAAATTTACACATTTTCTCAAATATCTCGAATACCGTCTATTTTAGAGAAATTATTTATGGGACAAAAATTATAGAGAATTATATTACAAACAACTTCTGTTTGAACAATTTTTATAAAAAAAAATATTTTTTTACATTTTGTCAAATTTCTCGAATACGGACCATTTTAGGAAAATTTTGTAAATAACAAAAATTATAGATAATAAAATAAGAAGTAACTTTTATTTAAAAAATTTTCTTCCCCAAACGTAAATAACAGATATATTCCATAAAATATAAAAATGACCACCTATAAAGTACCCCCCCAGATGTTCCGACTCTGCCCAAAATCTAATCAGCTCATTAGACGCTGGAATAAAGCTTAAGTTTGAAATTTGGTGTTTTTCCGTGTATCGGTTCATGAGTTATGCGTTATACAGACACACACACAGACACACACACACACACACACACACACACACACACACACACACACACACACACACACACACACACACACACACACACAGACATCATCGCGAAAATAGTCAAAACGAATTCAGGGGACCTCAAAACGTAAAAATCCGTCGAAAACTCGAGGTCGAAAAAAATCATGATTCCTATACTTTCCTTATATCTGTATACAGATAGGAAAGTAAAAAAGGCAGAAAATGCACAAGGAAACCTTAGCAGAATATTACCAAATATAGGAGGGCCTCGAGAAGGTAATAGATACATACTGTGCTCGGTAGTGCAATCAATATTAATGTACGGTGCTCCGGTCTGGAAAAGAGCATTAGATAGAAATTAGATAGATATACCGAAACAATGAATGTACTGGTAGCGTATAAAGAAGACGAATTAAGCGTAGGTAAACAAATAAAAAATAATCTATTGTTACAAAGATGGCAGGAATGGTAGCAAGAAGAGGCAGATACAACAGGGTCCTGGACTAAGCGGCTCATACCGGATGTCGGCACATGGATAAATAGAAAACATGGGGAGCTTAGCTATTTCCTGGCACAAATGTTGAGCGGTCATGGGTGCTTCCAAGCATATAGAAAAAGATTCAATGTAAGTGATAGTCAGACTTGTATATACTGTATTGAGGAGGAAGATACAGTAGAACATACAATTTCTATATGTAGTAGATGGCACAGAGAGAGATTAAGAATAGAAATTGTAACTGGACAAATTAATCCTGAGAACATCATTCCCAAAATGGTAGATAATACACGGATATAGGAAGCAGTACAAAAGTTTAATACTGAAATACTTAAAAGAAAAGAAAAAGACATTATACAGAGGGAAGAAGACAAATATTCAAAGAAAAAACAAAAGGAAAGGAATATATGGTAAAAAATATAGTAAGAGAAATCTGTTAAAAGGAACATCAGTCACTGCTCCCTCCTCTTGATGAAATGCACAAAGTGGTCCCAGGAAGAGCTACCTAGAGCAAGTAGGTGGTTTTAGTGGGTATAATGGCCTTGCACCCTTAGCCGGGAGTCCCACACTACCAGGTATGGGCAGAACCATATGCCTGGTGTCCGTAATGGATTCCCACCCAACCATAAAAAAAAACTATTATCAAATCCATACATAGTGAATGGAAGTACAAACATTTCTGTGGAATAGCTTTATGCAAGAATAATGAAATCTCACTGTATATGTATGTTTCCAAAGATCAGTAAGTACATACATCAATTATTATTTTTTTATTAATATAGTAATAAATATAGAATAACAAGGTTGTAACTGCACTTTTTTGAAAATAAGATTGGTGGAATATCGATGGTTTAGCACACACATGTGTAAAGTAATATTTTGCTAATATTTCACAATTTAAGTTTAAAAGTTTGAAGCTATAGATATCCGTTATTTCACATGAAATATATCTACCAAACCCTTTCAACAAATATTCGTTGTTTCTGATTACATAATAAAGCAACATAATGATACATTATTTGTACAGATATAAGTAGGTACAAGCATTTAACACAATTTGTCCCAAAATTGCACTTAACTAATATGAGCGCTAAATCACTGATATATTAATTCTGTTAATTATCAATGTTACAGACTGCTATACAAGGTATTCCTAAACATCATGTCATAAATAAAGGAGGTAATTCCTTGGCTCATATTATGATTTAAAGTTTATATAAACATGTGTTCTAAATTGCTTTGTTTCGAAGATACAGTATATCCAAATTTCAAAAAATAATCAGTTTTTCATCTATATCATAAATATTCTTTTGTCGATTTTAATGAAATTTGGTACATATTTTGCAGTCTGATTCCATGGAAATGCTATAATTTGTTTGCATGTCCCACTAGACATTTCGTTCATTTTAAGATTTTGTGCAGACTCCCATTCTCGAATAAGTGATGAGGAATATGAAGCGAACGTTTAACAAAAATTACTTTTTTATTGAGATTATCAGCATAAGTTATGTTAGCAAATTTTCAGAAAACTTTAAGTCATAATATTTTTTGGATCAAAGACCCATCATTGACGTGCAATGAAACAGTTTTTATTTTTTATCTCGATAAAAACATGAAAAATAGAAAAGTTTGAAAAACAAAAAAATATGTGTTTTTAGTTGGCGAAATTGAAAAAGAAAAGAAAAAATATGAAAGCGTGGTATACATTTTTTCAAAAATATCAATTAATTTGCCTTTGGGGGCGCCACTGGAATTATTAATTCGGATATACCTAGGTCAAAATTAGTCTCTTACTACAACAAATAAATCTGCCAAGTTTCATCAAAATCGGTCGAAGAGTGTTTATGATATGAATGAAAAATTAATTATTTTTACAAATTTGAACACCCTGTATCTTTGAAACAAAGCAATTTAGGACACATGTATATATAAACTTTTAGTCATAAATTTTGCCACTGAATTACCTCCTTTAATTATGACATGATGTTTAGGAACACCCTATATGTTGTGTTATCGAAGCACTAAAGTTATTCACATGGTTCTATCTGCATGTACATAGAACTTATACAGTTTTTAGCAAATGTCATTATAGTAGTAAGAACTTCGTTATTTCCCAATCCCTAGCGAATGTAGCCTCAATCCTTCACAATTACATTAATCTGCCATAAGAAGAACAAAGAGTTTTTTCAGAGTATTATTAAATGTATTAAATATGGGATTATTTAACTTTTTGTTTTTAAACAGTTTTGATTAAAAATTATAAAAACATTGTCTCCTTTACCTACACTAAATACTGAAAATGAACGTGCTGATGTGCATTAACAAAGTTTTAACTAGCAATTACTTCTATGTTTTATCAAACATTCTAAAAAAATGTAAAGTCTATTCAAATTTAATTTACGCCTGATGTAAACAGAAGCAGGTGGACGCTAAAATTGAGCAGGGCCGTATTTTACTTTTCCGTCTTGCAAAAATGTAAAATAAAAGAGTGTAATTGTGAAATTATTTTTTTATTACGTTAAAAACATATTTTGTAAAGTAAAACTATAAAATAAATGCCATACACGGTCTCCCAGCCTTTAGTGACATTTTTGGACGAAGATAGGTGAGCGGCATAAACTGCGTTAACCCGCAATACAAATTAATAAATGTATTTGACTTTAAAAGAGATGGTTGCATTATATTTAGTTCATTACATATGTCTACTGTGGTACAGAGCATTAAAACAATCATATTATAAAATTATATTGTACAGGGTGTCCAAATAATTGCAAATTCTGTAATAGCTAATATATATCTACTAAAAGCATTAAAAAAACTTTAAATATAAGAGGTATTTGGTATTTGAATTTGATATTTGATTTAAAATTGTTCATCTTAAAAAGAAACCTTTTGTATTTTTGATAACTTTTGTTCTTTATTGTTCTTGTTCTACTAGTATTTAGATTAGACAACTTGTACCCTGTATTATAGCAATCTTCCTTACTTGACTTAGCACTATTCTGAATCGGATAAATTAGTTAGACTTGAAAGGCTATCTTCATTAATCAAAATTACAAGTGGTTCTACCTGAACCTCTATAATATTATCCAACTCCCACATTTTAACTTCAACTTTTTGGCGAACATGGTCGATACACTTTTTCCATTTTTCTGGAGAAAATAATAATATTACTTCTTCAAAAAGAATTTTAATGTCTCCAGATTTAAATGTTGAGTTTTTATCTGCTACGTATTGTTTAACGTCAACCTAGATTAATTCAATAGGGTTAAGTTCACAATGATACGAAACATGTGAAGTATTATGTTGTTTTGCTGCTTAGCTATTTCATCTATTACAAACCTATCATAATGTTTATGTTGCTTACCAAGTTTTAGAAGTTGGATCTTAAGCATTTGGTAGTCGAATTCGATTTTTTTCACTTATAGCTATTTTTAAAAATCACCTTTTTTAGACGTCGTAAATATTTTTTCCAGCTTTCTCGAATAATAATGCAGTTATCTTCTAATTTTGGTAGGGTGTTTGAAAACCAATCTTTGAACGATTCTCCACACATTTCCTCATGGCAGTCACTGGATTTTTCAACTCAAATACATAAAGTGCATTAGAGACAAAGCCTTCTTCACTTCCAATATGGCATATAATGAACTGTTTTTACGCACATACCTGATGGGTTTTTAAAACCAGTTAAAAGTTCATCCAAAAAGGCTTGTCTGGATGAAAAAAACCGACATATCGAAACATACTTTTGATTTGGTGTGGCCTGCGTTAATCCAGGTCTCATCAAGATAATATATTTTTTGCTTTTCTTCTCTGTGCCGTTTTATTTTTTGTGGCGTAGGACGAAACAATTTCATTTTTGTCTAAAAGCAAACTATTTTTTCCTCGAGTTTAAAATTTAAAATTAAGGGTTTTGAAAAGCTTGTAAAATGTAGCTCGCTTAAAAGTAGACAAATATGGATCATCGTTGACTCCTTATAAAACCTTATCAATTGTTGGAAGTTAATTTCTAAATAAGAATTGATGTACTTTGCGCATTATTGCATTTTTATCAAAATCATCTACAGAGCCACTAATTTGTTTATAACGTAGCTTTCGTTTTGGTTCAGAAAATTTATGAATCTGCCTATACTACTTCATAACATTAAAAACGGTTTTAGCGCACATCCCTGTTTTATCAGCAACTCTCCTTTCAACATCATGTACCAACATATCAGGGTTCTATAAAATTTGATGCTTATAAATATTAAGAACCATTTCTTTAGTACGGATGACCAAATGTCCCTTTTTCAGTCGCTTTTTAGAAGGAGTAAAAACATTTTTCTGGACTTCATCTGCTGTATCTGTGGAGGACATAGTGTCACGCAGCAATTAAAAAATATAATCAATTAAATGTCCATAAAATAGAGTAAAACATGTTCAAACTAACAACAACCACAAAAACAAAAAAAATAAATAACACAATATATGTATATCTAAACTATAATATAATGAATTATAATCAATCAAACATACAAAATGTCCAAACTAACCAACACGGTGAATGCTACCAAAACGCCGTTTATAATTATCCAAATTGAACTGAATTCGACTCTGACAAAAAATATTTGCGCGTCGTCTAAATGACTAACAACCAATAGAAGCACAAAAAAATGTCACGTGAGCTGTTGCTGGATGGGAGAAATTGTTTTGACGCGTCGTAAATGAAATCTGAATAGACTTTAGTTTGACTTAATTCTTTGTTCTTTCTAAATTTAGCACATAGGATTTTCTCTTAAATTAGAGTTGGAAACATAATGAAAATCAAACAAGTTATTGGCTATACAAACTTCAACGATGATTTTCAATTAATAACTGCCTGTCTAGATACAATCTTGTTATTCTAATGTGACAGATGTAGAAATTTTATACAAATGTGAAAATAGTAGTTTGTGCAACAAGAGTGGATATAGACAATTCACTCGAATTGTACAGTATATTTTTTCTACGAACCACTAACAAAAATCTATAATTAAAAATTATTTTAGCTTATTAAGATAAAATAATTAATTTAAAACCAATTTGTGATTTTTACTAAATTATGAAATAAACAAGAAAAAAAAAATAAAATAATGTTCATTTCATTTTTCCCCATCCGAGAATCGAACTGGAATCTTTCGTATGGAAGGCAAGAACGCTGACCACAGGACCATCTACGCGCTTATTTTGCATGCTTTAATACTCGTAATTAAATTGATTTCATATAGTTTTATTTAAATTAACTAATTGTGATTATTGACGAAATAAAAAGAGAAATGCTATTATTTATCGATTCTACGATAGAATAACCCATGTTTTGGTATATCAGAAACCCTATACTGTGAAGCGGACGAGGAAACTGCAGATCTAAACCATATATTTTTTCAATGTGGCATATATAATTATAACGAAATATTATTTAATTTAAATAAATATAATATCAATCCACCTCTCAATATTACTACTTTACTCGCAACTTTCAATAAAAACGTTTACGATATTAAATTAACATTTGTCAATGAAAATAATATCATAACCCAGGCAGCACACTTTGGTATAAATTACGTATTTTTTTAGGTACTACCATACGTATGAATACGGTTGATGTACTACCAAATATATTCGTGAAAATGTCCGCCTTATAAACGTCGATTACTAAGAATTTATCCACATATAATTAAACGTTTTTACTATACGTCTATATTAGATTTATAGTTGTAGTATATTTATACAAATTCACTTTGGTATAAAATACGTTTTTTTATGTACTACAATATACGTATGGATACTGTTGATATGCTACCCAATATATACGTGAAAATGTCCGCCCTATAAACGTATATTTTTTTTATTTTTTATACGTCTAACATTACTACTTTATCTACCTTTAATTATTCTGTTTTACTATACGTCTATATTAGATATATTTGTATGATTTTTATTAATGTGATATTGTTTTAAATGTATTTCAAACACAAATTAAATAAAGTAATCAAAACAAAATTTCTAAAAGAGGCCATGGAAAAATGTTAATATTTCTTAAATGATAGTTTGGATTGTATCCATAGCAGGTGTGTATACACCAGAAATAGGCATTACTCATGTTTCTATTTTGGTTGTAATTGGTCTAAATATTTAGAAAATTGTTTTGATCACTTGTTATATGTACAGAACAATATTTAATTAAAAAAAAATAAACAATAAAATACTAAAAAATAAATAAATACAAAAAAATTAACAATAAAATACTGAATAACAAACTAAACGAAACTTTTCTTTAACTAACAAAAAATATATATGAAAATAAAAATCTTAGCTTAACACTTTGGATGTGTGGTGTCCTAGACGGGCCTTAGCTAACTTAAGCTAATCTTGCATGGCACACCTAATCGTTCGGTTGGTTAAGTCGCTTGGTTCAGCCCAGTTCCTATAACCAAAATGTAACTCAATTTCAGTTGAAATATTTTCTAAAAGCTCCGAAGTTAAATTTGTATTATTTTCTTGGAAATTATTATAAACAATAGAATCAGATGATATATTAATGTCCGAAGCCGTATTAATGTTATCTTTATTGGGAATAAAAAAAAATTGATTTGACTTTAAAGCATCTTGAACATTTCGCGCTATTTTTCTACGTAGATGACGCAGAGACAGGGTTATTTTAGACATTTTATTAAATAAAAAACAACTGACCAAAAAAAAATGAAAATAAGTATGCTTGGAATAACTAAGTAACCCAAAAAATACGTATAAAAATAAAAGAAACAAAAGTAAGGTTATGTTTTTTAAGCATTTAACACACTGTACGTACCTATAAAACAGTAGTTGTTGTAAAATGCAACAATTATTAAAGGAGTAGCTAAATTAAAACATGAATAGAAACTTCCCTATACTTTTAATCAATATCGTAAAAGCCAGGACGCCAAAGTAACATGCACAAAACGTGTACACAAATCAAAATGAACGAACCGATGAACCTGCTCACACAAAGCATTCCCTACACTGAACAATAATACTACACACACGCATGAGTAGAAATGAGAAAAGACCGTACCGATAGTACGTCATCCTTCATCCGCCATCTAAAAATAGTTCCATGTGTATGGGGAATTTGTTATAAATATTACAGGTAATATAATTAAAAAAATATGGATGTAATGTCAATAAATATATCTATAAGCTTTTAATTTAAATAAACCTAAATATATACATATTATTTACTTCTGTCGACTAGTTCATCGTAAACTGGTATTATGCGTTTAAGGTGACTTATATTTAAACGTAGAATAATATAGGTATATTAACTAGTATCGACAAAAAAAAGCGTTTAATTTATCTGTTAAAAAACGTTAAGTATAAAAATGGTAGATGGTAAACGTTTAAAAAATCAACCAAGACGAAATTTAAACGGAAATTATAAACGAAGAAAACATATTGTAATATAATGTAAATTTATACGAATTTAATTTAAATAAACCTAAACGTATATTTAGGCCCACTGTATATAAATAGTTCATCGCAAACTAAAAATAGTCGTATATTGTTAACTATATTTAAACGTAGAAAAATTTACAATTATATACCATAGGATGTATATAATATATCGTATGTATAATAATCGTAAACTGTAAACGTATACGGAATCAACCAATACCAAAATTAAACGAGTAATACGTATAAAATACGTTAGTTATACTAATGTGTGTTGCCTGGGAATCTAAATTATTACTTGTATTATACGCACATAATCTAATTTAAAAAAAAAGATATCGTTTTGAGTGTGTGGTTAATGGCTTAGGGTCGATACCAATAAAAATGTATGTCAAATCTCAGTAACTAAAAGATATACTTACAATTAGTTTAACAGAAACAATAGCAGTCGGTTGGTCAAAATATGAACGGTGATTGGTAGATTTAATTTCTTTGCAGTATTCTCACCAGCTAGAATGGATATGAAATATATTCATTCAGTTAAAGGTAAAAGCATACTTTTTCGTTTTGTGATTTACATTAATAATGCGTAGATAAGCTAATATCTATGTGGGTGTAGAAAAGAAAATAGTAGTTTGTGCAACAAGAGTGGATATGAACATAATTCTGAACTGAAAGCAAATTTATTTCTTTTAACATAGTTGCAATACTCATCCTTCTGTCCTTTATTAATAGAATATAAAAAGGTGAAGTAAGGAGCCCAAATATTTTACAGGAGCAGGCTTAAGAGGTAAAGGGGCCAATTATTATTGGATAAATTGCTCGAACAAGTTTTTAAACCCTAATTAAAAGGCGATATAGAATGGTTTTAAAAATCAAGGCTTGTGAAAATCATCACATGGTTTAACCTAAGTAATGCCAATGCTTTACAAACCAAATAATTTAACGTCCTAATACTACTATCGGCCTTCGGTATTTCGTTGCAAGTTAAATAATTTCTTGTTTTTGTTACGCTACGAGTTTACCCTTGAGGGCCTTAGTCTCGATAAGGTGAGAACCGCCATTTTAGCGTCTCTCGAATTAATACTTTATAATCACTCTTATAGAGTCGAACGAACGAACGAACTGTCACCATTTCTCTTCTCTATTTTGCAGAAAGCAACCAAGCCGCTTGAATTGCTTCTGCCGGCAGGTTACTGCTTAACCAATTTATTCACTGGCTCACAAATAACACTAGCGAGCCAGAATGTGGCCTGGATCTTTTTTTACAGTAAAGGTTACGCTTCTTAATGCAATAATATGCGAAAATCTAATAGTCACAAATTAGGTTGCTTTCTTCCTGCAGAATGCCGACCAATTAGACATTAAAACGTTTTTCATATATGCATTTAAAAATACATGTTCTAATAACATTGACTACTACTGGACCGCCCCTGTCACAGCTATCGGGAAGACGGCAACACAGTATGCTGGTCTTCCATTAATAATACATTTCCCATGCCTGGTCATACTGCATTCTCAGTGTGTACTGAACTATTAGGCATTTGAAACAAAATGGCTGCAAGTGGATTTTGACAGGTTATGACGTGGTTATGATATGGCAACCTTGTTGGCCTGGTAATTTGATAGAGTCAATGATATAGGTTTTTTTTACTATATTCAAAGTCTGAAAATTGGTTTTAAAACACATTTTTGCTAAACTGATTTTGATTAATGAGCACTTGCCAGGAAATATGGTCCCTCGCCAAACGGCCTGCTGTGAGCGATCTATACAACTATATATTGTCGTAGCCACATTTTTTAGATAAAATGAGTTAAATATATCATATAAATAAAAAACTATGACAAATACAGTGGTGAAATGAGATAAGCGACTTTGTAATTATAACCTTAAAATCCGACAAATATTTCTTTTTCTTTCGTTTTTAAATCAATCTTAAAATACGTGACGTGTTTTTGTTTGTACTAAATTTTATCATATTCAGCATATAAATAATTTAAAATTTAAGTCAAAATTAGTTTTTTAACCTAAAAGTTACAAAGGTATTAATCCATTTTCTTCAATTAAGAAGTGTGTGTAGCTTAGCTCTGTTCACCACCAATACGACGATATGTATCATTGACCCTGTCAATTACAGCAGGCCACAGGATTGCCATATCTAAACTGTCAGCTTGTCAGCATTTTGACAGATCGTTGGAATACCTAATAATAACAAAGTCGTTGGGGTGGGTGGCTCAGTGGTAGAGTCTCTGCCTGTGGATCCAAGTGTCCAGGTTCAAATCATACCATTGGCCGGGATTTTTTTTATTTCATTATTTAAAATTAATTCTGATGCCTTCCCGACTCGATTCCCCACTCGACCATTCACTGTTGGGTTCTAACTAACAGTGCTGTTCCTAAAGTGGCGCTTGGAAACAGTAACAAAGTCTACACAGAACACGAGGCTAATGGCCTTAGTAGTCGATGCCGATGACACCAAATAAAAAAAAAAACAAAATCAAGATTGTCAGTGTTCGCGGTGTTCGCCTATTACAAAAAACAAGAACACAAAATCGGGGTATTTATTTTATTAATAGCATACTCATAGCGGCATCTCGACTTTCTGACAGATATAGGTATATACAATTCTAAGCAAACAGAAACCTAATCCCCTGGATAACGTTGACGCATCAATATACTTTAAATAATATTTAATATTGTTAATTTTGTCCAAGAGTATATATAAATTTATTAGATATTTTCTGTTTTTATATCTATTTCGTAAAATAATTTATGTATTTTAAGCGAAAAGTTTATGTCGCTTTCGAGACATTACCCGCGCGCGTAACTTTCTCTCTCAAGCTGCAAATAATTACTTTTCGCTATTAATTCACAAATAGCTATTGGCAGATCATGAAACATGCATTTTATATTAATTTTGTAACATGTTAAAATATTGCTAGTATACATTCTTGTAGGTAAATTTCCATCATTAATTCATAAATGACAACACTGTTTACACATCTGTTTAACTCCCACGTATTAATGCATATAAATTTTAAATGAATCGTTTCTTATTTTTTTGAAAAACTCCACGTGACTCTTTTCGTATCGTATCCGAAAAATCAATTTAGCCTGGAATGTGTCGCTTAATGAATAATTGATTGATTATCTGAATCTAATGGTTGTGTTCGAATGTAAAACGCTTGTTAACTAGGGAAGATAAATAAACGAGAGGAAAAAGATCGTGTGGAATTATTTTTTTGTCGTATGGGGGAGCGAGCAGATTGATATTTAACAAATAAAATCTGTCGAGATGAAATTGAGAGAAAACACATATTTTTATATTTGACAGAATAAAAAGTAAGTAAATAAAAGAAATAATTTATTGAGATAAGGCCTTGTAAATAATGATAAATGTGCGATACCCGCATTATGTTCAATTTTGCGTTTAAATGAAAAATGTTTTAGGAAAATTTAAAAAGCTGTGTTGTTTCTATCAGCAAAATGGTGTTATGGCTAGCAGGGCAAAATTTTTTTAAGAACATGCATGTTCACGAAATTTGGGTACAGAAAAGCAAGCTGTCGAGATGAAATTGAATATTGAATATTTTTATATTTAGAATTTGATATTCTTGGGTTGCGGTTGTCTTCTTGCAAATAAAACCACAGTTTTTTTCAGTATGAGTTTTATTGTTGTTTAAATTAAAATTATTTAATAAATCATGTAATATTTTAAATTCTTTTTCCCAAACTTCTTGGGTATGGGGTTTTAATTAAAACTTCAAAGTTTGGTTATGAATTCAAAGCTTTTGGTACTAAGTTGGATGGTATTCTTTAATGTTTTTTATTTAAAATTCATAATACTATTTAAAACAATATAGGTTGGTGAAAATTAAGATTTATTTATAATTTATTAGGTTTAGGGCCGATCTTTTCACCTCTGAGTAAAGTTACGTGTAGGTTTATTTGACAGATTAACAAACAATGAATGGCCCTATAGTTTATTCAGCAAGTAGTTACTATTAACTTTACTCAGAGGTGAAAATACTGTCCCTGAATATATTTTTTTTTTATTTTAAACAAGTGGGTACTGTTAGAATTCATAAGAGTTAATATCTATAAATATTTATTTTACTAATTATTTAGTTTACTAATCTACTAAAATATAAAAGTTGTCAATCTAATTTTTATACAGCTTGCCAAATAAACTATGTTACAGACACAGAGACAAATTCATGCTCATATTAAGCAACAAGTAAGCATTTTCGTGCCACAATCTTTATTTAAGAAATTTTTAAGTACGCATGCTAAAAAATCAACTCTAAATGACTGATAAAATTGAGCACCAAAATTGTTCAGTTATAAGAATATATGTTATTATTTTTAATACTTAAAATAAAAATCGTTTATATTTGATTTTAGTATTCGAATACATAAACACCGGCCGACATGATTTTCCTTGTTCAAGATATTACTAATTTTTTCTACCAATTTTGTAGTGCTGATTACGAATTCAGACGTAATTTTATCGTATCACATCAGGTTTTCAGTAAACTTGATATCTTGGCTATTTTATATTTTTTAATAAAAAGAAATTAAATTATTGAGTTTTGGCGCTCTTTCCTCGAATAGTGCGAATTCTCGTGGGAGAATATATTAGTTGCAACCGCAACATACTCATTTGAAACGCGTCACATGAAAATAAGCCATCACAGTTATTTTGTTTACAAATTTTTTACTGAAAATTTGGAGAAAGTACTGGATAAAATTGGATATAAAGAACATGGTTGGTAGCTTTGTGGAGATCTGAAGATTATAACTATGTTGTTAGGCCAACAGTCAGGATACAGAAAATATCCTTGTTTTTTGTGTGAGTGGGATAGTAGAGCACGAGACAAGCACTACATACAAAAACAATGGAATCCTCGTAAAAATCTTAAACCTGGAACCAAAAATGTTATACGAAAAAATTTAATTGATCCTAAAAAAATTTATTACCTTCACTTCATATTAAACTCGGAATGATGAAACAATTCGTTAAGGCATTGGATAAAGAGAATGCTAGTTTTCAATACTTGTGTCAAAAATTCCCAAGTTTATCTGATGCAAAAATAAAAGGAATGTTCGATGGACCACAAATTAGATCTTTAATGACTGATGAAAGATTCGATACAACATTGAATACTACTGAATTAGAAGCTTGGCTGGCGTTTAAAGATGTTGTCAACAATTTTTTAGGAAATCGCAAACACTCTGATTATAAAAATATTGTTGCAAACTTATTGGATAAGTATCAGAAATTGGGCTGTAATATGAGTATAAAACTTCACTTTTTAGATTCACATCTAGATTTTTTCCTGATAATCTTGGTGATTATAGTGAAAAACAGAGAGAAAGGTTCCACCAAGACATAAAAACTATGGAAACAAGATATCAAGGTCGATGGAATGTGAATATAATGGGTGATTAGTGCTGGTCACTGAAACGCGATATTTTCTTAATAAGTGTTTAAATATATTTATTTGTAACATAATTATTGATTTTTTCTTAAAATTTCGAAAAAAAAACGATTTTTCCCTTTTGTAAAAAAACCTGATGTGATAGAGTATATCTGTATGTATTTTTGTGATAAGAATTCTAAGAATTAATGATATTTTTTACTCAAATAGAAACAATGTTCCAAAAATTTTCATTTGTCGGCCGATAATTTAAGATGTTGCACGGTTTTAATATAATAATTTAAAGCCTTATTTTAAATCATTAACTACTTGTGCATGTCTATTTTGTTTTTAAATATGCAACGTGTTTAACGGTATTATTCTATTTCTTAATCTAAGAATTAATTTATTCTTAATTTAATAATGATAATAGATAAATCTTAAATTTATTCTTTCTTTAAGTATACTTAAAATGTATGACTTTATTAAAATAAAACAGTTTGTTTCAATTGACCAAGTAAAAATATTTTTTTTTATTATATATATATTTTTATTACTTCAGCTAAAAAAAGTAAGTATAATTAATAAAAAAATTATTAAAATATGTGCACAGAATTGGTAATTAGGCAAGAGTATTTACGAGAAAGTATATGACAAGTTATCTAATGAAATAAAAGGTTTATGTTAAACCTGGATTGAATAATTTACAAAAATATAGTTGTAATAAATAAACTGTGTATATTATATTTTCGAATGTAATTTATACTTGTTTTCTTCATTTTAAGTTTAAAATAAATATGGAATAAATTATTAAAACTGGTTTCCAGTCAATCAGTCAAAAAACTGTATTCCACATACAGGCAATAATCAAAGGCAGAAATCTAGGCTCTCTGTTTTACGTCTCATTTCTTTAAAAAGTGTCCAAAAAAGAAATTTTTTCAGGAAAGACAAAACTGTCTGAAATTGTTAAAATGATTGATACTTGTTTGAGGAAATTGTAAAAAACTTATATTAAATTTCTCTATGGAATTTTACAAAAAAAAATGTCAATTGTAGACGGAACTTAGTTATTTAAAATTTTGACATACAAGCATTAAATGAAATGAACAGATTTGGAAACATGTCTAGCGAATACTAAATATTTTTTAAAACAAGCTTTTATTTAAATAATCTAAAAAGTTATTATATCAAACCTATTAATTTATTACATTATACAATTTATATGATATGAAAGCTAGTCTCGAGATTTACCTGTGTGTTAGATTTTATTAATTATTAAGTCAAATAAATAGTTAGTTACGAAGTGATTACCGATAGGACACAATACGTGAGAATCAGCCGCCAACGGCCACAACTAACCACACTAGACACTCAAGGCGACTCAAATCGTTCTGCCTGGAGAAGTCCCAGCGGTACTTTACTACCGCAACAGTTCCACGCACTCCCCGCTCTTGACTACCGATATTCTTTAGATTAGGTCTTTTCCTTTGCATCGAAAGTGTAGCATTGAGTTACACCTTTTCTGAAAATACCGTTCCATCTGGAAGTTCTAGAAATTATACTATACCTACGCGTAAGACTGCGATGGAAAACATTCAAATCGGTTTTGAAATGGATCTTGTTGTGGCCAGCGCTAGACTTTCTGCCGCCGGTATCATAATAAACAAAGCACATGGTTGGCTTCGCGTCACAATAATATACGCGGCAAACCCTACTTTACCAACATTTTAGTTTAGACAATCGTAGATAGTTGGAAGACCACGCGACATTCCACCCGTGAATACACGCATTGATTTCGGAATATAGTTTTGATCATTTTACAAAACGAATGAATGTGTATTTCAAACATACAAATAATTTAAAAGAGGCAACATTGACTTTTTGTTTAACACTTACTATTATTTGTAATCAAATGCTTTAAAAATTGCGTAAAATAGATAATATTGATGTGAGTGTAGAAAAAAATATGAATAGCATCACAGCCCTATGAATTATAACAATAAATAAATTCATACTCACGAAATGACGTGTTTTTGCTATTTTACCAAAACTGTATTGCAGGGGTTTTATTTTTTTTTTTTACCCATTGTATAAACGGCAATTTATTTAAGCAATTATTTCTATCTAACCAATACCTACAGCCAAGCACTTTTCTGGTGGTAGTAGGTACACCACTTGTAATGGTTATTTTTATTCAAAGAAAAAATATTATACATGTAGGAAAAGTTCAATCTCTGTTCCTACAAATCCATCATTTTTCCAAAAATCTATAACTAAATAGGCGAAGACAAAATAGTTCAGTACCATTTTATCTTCTGTTTGTAAACTGATTTGCATTTTTAGTTTTGGTTAGCGACTATTGATTAGCTTTAGTGTTATCAATAACAAAAAATTGAAATTAGTATTTTTTCCAACATTCGATATATGAAATCCATTGATTCACAATAAACATGAATTATGATTAATTAATAAAATTTGCCTATGGCGATCATGAGCACCCTTTAAATTTGAACCGATATAGACGGATAGAGGTTCGCGAAAAAGTTAAAAAAAAATATTTCCCTCATTCCTCCAACTTTCCACCTCTTCCTTTGCCACGCCTAAATGGTAAGGGATAGAAAAAATAAAAGCTGGGCCGTAGGACTCGTCTGAAATGATTTCATACTGCCCAACTTCATCTCTCCCTTACTTCATCCTCCAACCCAGGGGAGCTCGATATATAGAACCCCTAGACTTAGACAAATGAACTTCGGGTACGACGGATTGGACTTTAAGACAACAAAATATCACCTTCACAGGACAAATCACTCCACCCCTCTTTACATGTAGGTGGGGAGGTGAATACGACATCCCCCTTAAGTGTAAGTGGGGGCGAAACATTTTTATTCATAATTCAAGTATTTTGAGATATTAATTGTATAGAAAAATTAAAAATTATACCCCATTTTTTGGATACATTTGCTGGGCTGTTAATGATTTTATTTTCGATATGCTTCATGACGGATGGGCGATGAGCAATGGAGGTTACCCATACCCAACCTCCCTTTTTTAGTGGCGTCAAGAGTAACCTCAAAATAAAAATTGTGTTTCGTATCATTTGAATAAATGAGGCTTTATAAATTGTGTGTTATTGTTATTTTATTGATTTTATTTTTTATTTACTTTAAATAGTGCTGAACTGTGTTGTATCGTAAGTACACATAAAAATTTAAGATAGCACATATACCGGGTGTTCAAATTAAAGTGTTACAGTTAAATACCGCCGAAAATATGCAGTTTTATAGTTTTTTGGGGGAAACATTTTGGCTAAATTTATTTTTTTATAGCTGACCATAATATAGCCATATCGAGACCGACTTTGTTTTCTTAAATGAGAATCCATTTTTTTACATATTCTTAAAGTACATGAAAAAATAAGAAACTTTTGATAAAAATATTTTTTTTATTGGACTTTTACTTTTTGAGTAACACCTACTTGAAAATTTTGCTGGGCGAAAAAAAAGTTGGCCATATTATGGTTAGCTATAAAAAACGATTTAAGCCAAAAAAATTTTCCCACAAAACTATAAAACTTTCGTCTGAAACGTTGTTTTTTATAAAAGGCGGTATATAGCTGTAACACTTTAATTTAAACACCCGGTATATTCCTACAATGAACAAATGTGTAAAAATAAAAAAATGTTTTTTTTAAATTTTCAATAATGATTATAATCGAATTTCGACCACTGGGCGAACACTAGTTTGATTAAAATTTTTATAAAAAAAAAGAAATCGTACATTTTGGTTGATTGTAATAAAATTACCAAAAACCAATTCAGTTATAAATGTTAAGGGGAAATAAATTTTAAGATGTCGGCACGAAAGTATAACTGAAAAGGTCCCTTGCGAAAGGTCCGTGGTTCAAATCCAGGTTGAAGCCAAATTCTTTAAGTTTATTTTATTTCATAAATTAGTAAAAAACAAATATTCTTCAGCAATTGGTAGAAAAAATATACTATACAATTTCCAGTGATTTGCTCGTATCGCACTCTGCCTATGTGGTGTTGTGCTCAAACTTCGTTTCCGTGCAATTTGGTCATTTTACCTATCCACTCTTGTTTCACAAACTACTATTTGGCTTGTATAAATATTTTATCCAATTTTTGTAAATCGTTTGTTTTGAAAATAACATACGAAAGTCAGAAAATCCTATTATAGTAAGTCCAGCTCAGAAGTCTAAATTAGGTTTAACCTTAGGATCAATTTATACTCTCTTATTATTAGTATTTGTATTAGTATTATGATTAAGTATTAAACTGGGCAAAATATTCAAAAATAATATTTATACTCGTTTTATAATTAGTATTAGTGCTTCTTTTTTAATAATCTTTTTCCCAATAAAATATAATTCTGCAGTCAACAAAATGTTGGTTACTGAAGAAATGTGTAAGAGGCCAGTTGTGTTCTTAGAATATTTTTTGAGATATTTGAGTTTTCAACGTGTTTTTATTAATATTTTTACTAGTAAATTTTATTTAAAAATATTATTATTTAAAAATAGGTTCAATTAACCTTTTCACTCACAGTGTACAATTAATATGAGTTGGCTATGAATTATCAAAATTTAATTTAATATATAATTTATTAAGTAATAATTTATATTCTTTGTTTTAGTTCTACATGAAATTGTACATCACTTTACCTAAAACCTTACGGATTTATAGAATGCTTCTATTCACTTAGCTCATAAAGTACAGTATTCTGTACACATCCTTATTACTATTTTAAACTGTTTCCTTCATCTAGCGTTGAGTACTTTACTCAAAAAAAACTTAATAATGGTACTGTTTCAGAATGTTGAAAATGAAATGGCGTTTTAAACTTTAAAACATTCTGTGACATTGCTGCAATATTTATTTTGGTAATAACCAATACGTGTATTTGTTAGTTTTATTGCTAAAAATTTAGTTTGTTTTGTCTATATTGGAGTAAATATTACTGTACAATATATTGTACATTGTAAATAAATGGAAATCGGCAGCTATGGTAAAAAACTCCACTTTATTTACAGTTTTTGTTATTCTTGATTTATTTCACAGAAAAATGAGCAGAAAAGGTGCCTTAACTAAAGAACAACTATTAAAAATAATTGAAGAGGGCCTATCAGATATTGAAGGACTTAGTGATGACGACGATGAAGAATAGGAGTGAGGATATAGGGACGTAAAAGTAAGCACTGATGATGATGATGATGATGATGATAATGATGATGATGATGATGATGAAAATCTTAAAATATATGAAAAATCTTTATCTTCCAGATGCAAATTCCCTGAATGAACTTCTAGGACGAATTTTGTTTACATTTATGCATTTCAAAAAAACATAATTATTTTTTGTTATATAACCTTATGTTGTTTTTTAATTTCATTTTATTTCACACAATCGCAAATACACTACCACCAGGAGCGTAGCTACCGCCGTATCTGCCGTATCAATTATACAAGCCCCCCCGCGCCACGGGGGCCCCCAACGTGCGTAAGCAAAAATTATTAAAAACTTTTCACCCAAATTTTTTTTTTTCAGAAATGACAAAAGTCACAAAAAGCGATTTCTTTTTTTCCCGCGTAAAGCGTGCGTTCAAAAGTTGGCAACACCCTACATTAGTTATCGCGGGCTGCGGGATTTCCCCGTTTAAGTCATTTACTTCAACGGGGGAATCCCACAATAATCGATGTACATACAATACGATGATAAACCATGGAGAACAGTGTTTATTGATGCGTTTTATTTAATTGTGCATTACATTGTAATACAATACAAACAATTGTTCTTCTGGTTTCGTAGTATTAGTAACGATTTATAAAAAACAATGAGTGGAAGAAAAAGAGATTATCCCAGCGGAGCTACGAAAAGAAAAAATAAACAGGAAAGGGAGGAGGTTATAAAAAAAATGCCCAAAATTTCTTCATTTTTTCAGACACCAGCTCTTGTGAGTGATTTAGATTGCAAAGGTAAGTACTACCCAACCCATATCTACATGTAGCGAAGAGTGAATTTTGTTATTTTAGGGATCCGTACCTCAAAACGAAAAAAAAACGGAACTCTTACTTACTTATAGGATCAATTTGTTGTCTGTTTGTCTATCAGTTCGTATCGTAAATTACGTGTTCAGACGTACGCGAGCTCGGGTTCTGTTTGTATAGTATGGCCACACGCCACGTTCGGATCGCACGCGGGTGTAACGCATGGGCTGTGCGCAGGTGATTTTGTATTAACCGCACAACCCGCGTAGAGCCTGCATACGTCTGAACACTCTAACCGTAACCTTACGTAATTTATTTAACATATATTTTTGAAATTTATCAAAACATTCGATTTTATTTTTTAACAATTATATTTTCAGATTCTTCTGAAGCACATTCTTCATCAGATGTCCATCCGGAAATAGAAGAAACCCAAGCACATTCTCCATCGGATGTCCATCCGGAAATAGAAGAAACTCAAATCGACGATTCTGAGATATCTGAAGATTGTAATATAGTTTCATCAGATAGAGGAAATGTTGGTGACAGTCCAACTGAATGCGAAAGAAAAATAATTTTTAAATTGGGTCCATTTAAACCACAAGGACCGTTTCCAAAAGATTTAGAAAGTAACCGATCTTTTTCGGTCTATTATTATTCATATATCAATAAGGCAGGCATAAAAATTCCAAGATCATGGTTATGTTATTCTAATTAGAAGCAATTTTACGCAAACTATACTTGACCATGAAAAGTCACAGCAGCATATTAATGCAACCCTATCTTATAATAATTGGTTACAAGGAAATACCATCGATACTCTATTGCAAAGTGAAATCAATAGTAAAATTACATTCTGGAGAGATGTATTGCATCGTATAATTAATGTTATAATTACTTTAGCATCTTGCAACCTAGCTTTAAGAGGCCATGATTCTGATTCTGGAAATTTTATGGCAATTTTACGTTTGCTATCTAATTATGATGCAACTTTAAAAGAACTTCTTCTAAAACCAAAAGGCAAAATAAATTATTTAAGCCCGACGATTCAAAATGAAATTATTAATTTGCTTGGTACCGCAGTTAGGAACAATATTATCTCAGAAATTAAAAAGCTCCATTTCTGACAATAATTCTAGATACAACACAAGACTTGTCAAAAATTGACCAACTTTCTATAGTTTTTCGATACATCTCGATTACAGAAAATGATGATAATGTGCCTAAAGAATTAAAAATCTGTGAGTCCTTTTTGGGGTTTAGCAATATCCGATTGCAGAGCTGAAGGACTTAAAACTGAAATTTTAAATACGATTAAAGAATATGGAATTGATTTGACTAAATGTAGAGGACAGGGTTACGATGGAGCAAATGTTATATCGGGTGTTTATGGAGGATTACAAGCCCTAATAAAAGAGCATGCTCCGAATGCCGATTATGTTCATTGTGCTGCGCACACATTAAATTTAGTTTTAAACGATGCTGCGAAACATGTTCGTGAAGTGTCGACTTTTTTCGATAATTTAGAAAAAATATATACTTTTTTTGGTAATAGTATACAACGCTGGGCAATGTTAAGTGACGATTCATCTGAAAAATATTTAATTACCCTTAAAAAGGTATGTCCGACCAGATGGTCTTCAAGGAACGACGCTTTATTAGCGGTAAAGAAATATTATTTATTAATCATGAAAACTTTGTATCAACTAAATTTAATTTCGAAAAAAAAAGATGAACGTGAAGAATGTAAAAATATAATTAACATTTTAGAGAGTTATGATTTCTTAGTGCTTGTCACATTTTTTTCTTCACTATTTGAAATTATTAATCCTGTTTCTAAAGCTCTACAGCATGAAAATAATGACTTACAGAAAACTACTATTTTATTAAGTAATCTTTTAAATAGGCTCTGCGAATTAAGAAATCAAAATTTATTCAATAGTTTGCTAAATGAGTCCAAAGATTTAGCAAAAGAGTGGAGGGTAACAACTGTTTTTAAAAATAAAAGGCGAAAGATAACGAAGCGTTTTTTTGATGAGTTATCACAAGATGAGAGAATTTCAGACCCGGAATCCTATTTCAAAGTCAATGTCTACTATTGCTGTTTAGATATATTAATTTCTCAAACTAAAAAAAGATTTCAGAGCCTTTGCGACCTGAGTAGTATGTTCGAAATATTACAACCTAAGAAACTCATGTCTTCTTCAAACGAAGAGGTATTAAACGCTTCCGGAAAACTGTCGGCTAAATACTGTAAAGACATCTCAGTTAATCTTTATGACCAATTAAAGGCTCTAAAAACATGTTTAAAATCTAAAATTCAAAAAATTCATTCCATTAGGGATTTCATTGAATTATTTCTGATAAAATTCAATAGTCTTGCCTCCAGTTTTTCGGAGGTAATAACAGCATGCTTTTTATTCTTGACCCTTCCAGTTACAACCGCAACTGCTGAAAGAAGTTTTTCAAAATTAAAACTGATAAAAAATTACCTAAGAACTTCGATGGGACAGGAACGCCTATCAGACCTGTCACTATTGTCCATAGAGGCAGAAACTTTAGAAAAACTAAAGTCATCATCAGCTATAAATGATTTAATAAATCAGTTTGCCGAAAAAAAGGCAAGGAGAGTGTATATTTAATTTGAATTGCTTGTAAAAATTTTAGAAAAAGTGACAATAATGAATAAATATTTCTTTTAATTTTATGCAAACATTTTTTTTCTTTTGTGAGAAATCTTTACCCTTCCTAAGGGCCCCCAAACAAATTTTTATACAGGGCCCCGCCAAAGCACGCTACGCTTCTGACTACCACTTATTTAAAATGTGCCATATACCGTTTGCTCACAATGTACACAATTATGTACAAATCATACCCCCTAAAAAGGGCGACACAGAATTTTTAAGTACACCAAAAAAATTTTAAAAAATAAAAGAGTATGTCTTCCTAATTTCAGAATTTTTATCTTAAAAAAAATGCGTGAACGAAAGAGTTAAGGACATTTTAACGGATTTATGTCTTAAACTTATTTCAGATAAAAAAAGGCAGAAATTTGAGACAAATCAGACAGAAAAGAGGCCTTTACTTTCTCGTGACATGTCATTTTTCAACTTTATACTCAGTAAACACTGCTGATCGTTTTCGAGCTTGTTAAAACTATAGTTGGAACAAACCTATAAATAACATCTGACAACATAATCATATGTGTATTGTTGTCATTATCCGTTGTCTATTAAAAACAATGGCAAAATACGTCATTAATTCATTTGATAAAAAAGAAGAAATTTAAGTTTTAACATAAAAGTTGAACCTCTTAATTGTTAAGCATAAATATTAATGCTAATAATGATCATAAATCGAGTATAGATGTCCCCATTAAGCATTTCAAACAAAATGGCTACCAGTGGCTTTTGACAGGTTTTGATATAGGAATAGTATGGCTACCTTGTAGGGCTGGTGGTTTGATAGGGTTAACGAAATAGATAGTTATATAGATTAATTATTTATGTTTTTGAAAATATACATAAGTAAAAATGTAGGTAATTATTCTTTTACTATATTCAGAGGCTGAAAATTGGTTTGTATACACATTTTGGCTAAAACGATTCTGATTAATAAGCACTTGCGAGGAAATATGGCCACTCGCAAACGAAACGCTTTGAGCAATCTATACAACTGTATATGTATCATTGACTCTGTCAATGACAATAGGCCCACAGGGTTGCCATATCTTACTGTCAATTCCCACTTGTAAGCATTTTGGCAGGTCGTTGGAATGCCTAATTAAATAATTTTGAAGATTCAACTTAATCCTTAATCAAAATACCAATGCAAATAGGTACTAATAATATGAGAGACCCTTAAATACATGTATTGATTTTGGGTTTTAGTATTTCACTTAGAAAATTGATCATATTTGAGATCCTGGATAATTTGTCGTACTTAATTATTAGAGCTATGAATATATGCAAAACGCCATATTTTGCATATGTTGCATATATATATACAATTTTTGATTTTGAATGCATATATTGACATTTTGTTAATTTTTTTGCATATATCTGACCTACTAATTGGCTGGACATATTAAAATTATGAGTTTTGGACCAAAATAATGTTTTGTGAAATGCCTTTACAGGTCGATTTCCTAAAATTTTGAAGGATTAACTTTTCCCTGTAATAAATTACGGATAATGGTGTAGGTATTAAATTATAAACACCCTTCTTAAACCAACATTTTGCTAAATATCCTTTTAGGTAGTTGTATTAATATCTTCAAATTTCTAAATGACTTAGTTTACTTTCAACTTCATTTCAGTCTTTTTTATTGTTGTGTTGTGTTAACCAGTGGGAAAAATGGCAAAATTAATTGAGTCGTGGGTAAAATCTTATTCAGATTTTGTTGTAGAAGGTGATAACCAGGTGTTTTGTAAAACATGTTCTAAAATTGTAGTACCTTTTTATTTTATATTTTAGTTTGACCTTTCGCAATCGTAAATCAAACGACAGTAAAATATTATTTCCACTAACAGTTAAAAAAAAAGTAGAGCAACTTTACAACGTACGCATTTATTTAATTTAATTAAAACTTCAACATCTACAGGAATTTATTTGTTTTAGATTCCATGTAAAAAAAAGTTTCAAATCGACCAACACGCGAAAACACCCTTACATATAGCAAAGCAGAAATCCAAAGACACTCGCAGACAAAGTCAACTTCCCTTAAAACAATATTTAGAATCTGGATCGTCTAGAAGTGAACAAGCTATTTTTAATGAAGATTTATGCAAAGCTTTAGTGACTTCGAATATTCCTTTAATACGATTAAATAATCTAAATCTCCGATCATTTTTGCAAAAATACTGTAAATTTAATATTCCAGAGCAAAGTATATTACGCAAACGTGGTGTTGACAGTTTGTACATTGAGACTCGTGAAAAAATTCGTGAGATTACCGTTGGAAACCATTTTTACATTATTGTGGATGAAACAACAGACTCTTGTGGTCGATATATAGCCCATTTAATGATAGGTTCATTACGTAAAGAAATGCAAATTGGTCCATATCTAATCGCTTCAAAGCAATTAGATAAAACAAATAACTTGACAATAACTCGTTTTATCCAGACAGAATTGTCTTCCTTTTTTCTTCCGGAAGCCGTTCCAACAGAAAAATGTTTATTGCTGTTATCCGATGCTGCCCCGTACATGGTAAAAGCCGCATAACATTTAAAAATGTTTTATGAAAACTTAATCCATGTTACATGTTTGGCTCATGGCCTTAACAGAGTTGCAGAATAAATTAGGTCTAACTTTCCTTTAATAAATGATTTAATTAGTAATGTAAAAAAAATATTTTAGACCAGAGCATACTGGCGTATTCGTTTGCAAAATTGTTTTAATTCGTAATTTTTTTTTAAATATCCGGAAGGCTTGCCTAATTATAAAAGTGTAAGATGAGACTCGATATTTGTTGATGTTATTGTTTAAACAACGAAAAATTAATTAAGCCCGAAAAAATGCATTTTTTGCAATGAATTAATTTTTTTTATATGCTTTAGGATATTTCGACTAAAAAAAGTTCTTGCGCCCATCATCGTATCTTCAACCCTTTAATTGTTATGAATTCTTTAAAATCCAAAATTGTCGAAAATTTTAATTTTCTTGAATTAAATAATATACCTTAAAATTTAAAATGCTATAATTTTAAATTTTTTACCGAATATTCAAACTATAATAAACAAAATTACCTAAATAAATTTTCAAAATTTTGTTTGTTGTTATGTTTTTTTTACGTTATAACAATATGCTTCCTACGCGCCACGATGCCACGAAAAAGATTGTTCACTAGTATTTTCATTAAACAACAAATTAAATCGCACAGTCACGTTATCGTTTCGACGAAGAGTTGCATTTTTTAATTTTAAATATGTAACAGGTTTCGGACACTTTACTAACGCCTAATTTTAAAAAATGAAGGATTTATTGTTTTAAGAAACCTTGCTAATATTTATTCTGGTAACTTTGAAGATATTAATACTATTCATCCAGATATTTCAGGAAAATTTAAGTTTGCACCTATTACTTTTGTAGATGTCGAAAGGAGCGTTTCTTTGTACAAGTACATACTTACTGATAGGAGATAATCATTTAATACAGATAATTTAGAAAAACATCTAATTGTTCATTCGTTTTATAATAATGTTGATTTGTAAATAAAATTAGTTAATAATTAAATAATTATTAAGTATTATATTAGGTATTGTAAAATAAAACAAATAATAAATATTACTAAACTATTTTGATCAAATAACAAATTACTCTTATTGCATATGCTCTGCATATTTTTCAATTTTTAACGCATATATTGAAGTATTTTGCGGCATATATATATGCGCATATTTAACTCTTTTTTGGGTGCATATATTCCTAGGTCTATTAATTATGTATTTAAATTTTTGAATCCACCTTGTTTAATACTATAAATATTGTAAGTAGAACATTATATTTGAATAAGGATATCTTTTTATGTAAAATATTGTTTAGGAATGGTATTAAAATAATCATTTTTCATTGAAATGTATAATATATTAAATAATAATTAATGTCATTTAATAATTGATATTAAAGGATGTAGATGAGGTAGGAATTACTGTGATTTTATAAACAATTTCCATCTTCGTAGTGTTTGCAATATAAGTTTAAAAAGAACTTACCATTTGGTTGTGCTTTAAGTTTCGTGAGAAATTGTTCACTTTGTGAATAGTAGTTGATGGATAAAAGCGTGTATTTAATAAAAGTGGTCGTAGAAAAAAATTACGTAAGCTTAAAATCCTTTGGGTTGAATAACACGGTTCCATTATTTTAAAAGACAAAGGAATAGTTTTAAAATACACATTTTCAAACAAAAAATTCCCTAATTAGTGCATAAAGAATAGAAAACTGCAAACACAGAACGTCTTAAGAAATTTTAAAAACAGATTCTAAAGCATATTATTTTACTATACAGAAACTTCAACAAAAGGTCAAATAAAATAAAATTTTAATGTAAAACAGCGGTTGCTTCTGCAAATTATATCACATGGTTAATGAGAAAGTAAATAAAAAAAATTCTCTTTAAGATTTCGTCAAAGAAAGTCTGAAACAAAGATTTCTCGAGTTATCCATTTTAAAAAATTCATTACTAATGAGGATAGCAACTTTTTCAGAATTACAATTCTCCGAGAAAATCTTATTCAAATAATTGTAATACTAAAATAGTGAATTTCAGAGATGCAACTTTTCTCTCGAGACGGCTAAGGTGATTTAAAATACTTGAAGTAGAAATTCCACAGCCAGAAGCATCATAAACTCCAAAACATACCCCTCGCCAGGACCGCAGACAAAGGGTGGTTGGACAATCGCTGCTACCCCACACTACAAAATGGTTTCATTACAAGAAATTATGAAGTAAAAGAAGGAAACGTACATTGAAAATGGTTATTTGAATATATTATTTTTCGTTGCAGTATTAACAAAGGAATAAATGTTTATTTTATTTATTTTCCAGTTTGTTTTTGAAAATATAAAAACTGAGAATGGTGTATACACTAAACATGGGGGTAGCGATTTAAACTAGCATATCAGTATGTAAAATTAAATTTAATTAGAATCAGGCGAGCGCTTTAGGATTTATAAAGCCATCATCATAGACTTCCTAAAAGAAGTGTTGAATGAATTTATAATATAAAGAGTTCAAAGCAAAAGCAATATAGGTCATTAAAAGTTAATTCCCTGCAAATTGAATTTTTAGTTTAAAAACCCAAATTACACTTAGAGCAAGAATATTAAAGAAAATGATTTAGAATCCATTGTGTGTAACATTTATTGGATAATATGTTATCGTTCTTGTTTACGCACCTCGCACACTGATAGACTAAGATACGTTTTTAAATATACCGAAATAGGTTGCCTAAGAAAATACTGTCTAGCCAATTTATTTTCTTAAAGTAAAAAAATTATACCCTATAAAGTATCCCCAAATGCTTCGAAAATGCCTCAAATTTAATCAACCCACCGCAGGATACATTGAACCTTAAGTTTGAAATTTTGTGGTTTTCTCCTTATCGGTTTTTCAGGTATATTCAAAATTCGGCATTTGCACTTATTCTCAAATATCTCGAATACGGTCCATATTAGGAAAATCATGTAAAATAGAAGAATTATAGAAAATGACATCACAAGTTACTGTTATCATGATTCCTATACCTTCCTTATCTGTATACAGAAAGGATATTAAAAAATAGCCTTGTTAGTATTTTTGTAGGCGACCCATTTGCGGTATATTTATGGAAACCGCCGAATTGCATCCCAGACAGAGCTGGTAAAATTTAGTGTCGGCCCAGTTGCGCCATTGCGCTTTCAACCTTCTTCGGCTCACTTGCACTCCAGAAAAAAGTCAACCAAAATAATCGGCTCATTTGCGCCCAGATTTACAGCCTCTTACAGCATTTCAGATTAGTAGGTATTAATTTACAATATTTACATACATGCATAGTCGAGTAATATAAAATTGTTAATCAAGTTTTTTGTATATTGGGTAAAGTGCCTAAAAATTTCCCTACATCGCCTATGTTTTCATATAATTTATGAAAATCAGTTTATTTTAATTTTTTTATTTATTATTTATTTACTTTTATATTTTTATTTTTTTTTACCTACTCTACTGAAGAACTGTTTGAAGAAATTCAGGTATATGACATTCGTCAGCTTTTCAGTTCGCAAGTGCTTGTACACTTTGGAATCTTCCAGAGATTGTACGAGCACCATCGGTGCATATTACAACGCAATTTGTCCACACTATGTATGTTTGTCTCATCAATAAAATCATTTAAAATATCAAACAAAGCGAGTGCTGTTGCTTTGAGTTCTATAGGTTTGCAGAAAAGTAGTTCTTTTACTGCTGATGTACCATCACAAAATCGGAAATAAACAATTAATTGAGCTTCTTTATTGCTATCTGTTGCCTCATCAAGCTGAATTAAAAACAATTTGTCAAGCAACTTTTCAAGTAGCTGATGCAGTACATCTTCGTCTAAATCACCAATTCAGCGGCAACAGTTTAATTTGAAAGAGATTTTGATTGAAATTGTTTAGCAAAATTATCTTCAAACATAGTTTCTACAATCTCCATTACTCCAGTAATTACGTGCTGTATAATATTACCTTTAGCTGAAAAAATTTGCGGAAATTTCTATATTTGGCAATTTGATGTATTTTCAACTGCTCTTTTCGATTTTTTATTTTGCCACCTTGTAATTTTGCCGCCGTCGCCACCATATTCTAATAAATTGTGAAAAAAGAAGTATTTCCAAGATATCTTGTTACTAGTTGCTTTTACAGCAAAAATGACTCCAGTACTCATTGACATAAGTTCTTTTTATGCAGTAAAGGCGAATGTTGGGAAAACCAATTCATTAATTTTTCTACATTACTGTTATCACGATTAATCCGGGAACTTCTCAATTCAACATGCTGGTCCGAAGTGCCAAACGCTCTCCTGGACTCCCCGCCCACGAGTTAGTCCATATATAGTTTTTATCGTTTGCATTAATGATTTATTAATAACCATGGACCATATGCCACACCAAAATTTGTCAGAACGTTTAATTGTGAAGCGCTTTCCATCTGTAAAAGACCCATAATCTGTAGAATTCATATTTTCTTATAAACTATACATGTCCTGTAATATAAATGACCACATTTCGCGTACAAAAAATGACCACTGCTGGCATGAAAATAGGGTAACATTTGCTGGATACTATTAAGATGAAGGTCCCAGTTTCCGCTTCTTTTGGCCTCAATAAATTGTCATATAACTAATACCATGCGAAAGTAAAAAAACCCACAATTTAGCAATTGGACCACGTTAATAGGTGATTTTCAAATTTTGAAGCTAAGTCTTTCACGCATTCTTCTTGGTCTGCTCCAAATATTACCGACTTGTCGAAATTACATAGAATTGCTTCTAGTCCTACGTGTTGATCTGGTGATAAATCAATTTCCTGCATGATCAATTTTGCGAGATTGACACATATGCTCTGCAAGGACAAAAGTATGCATGACCTGCATTGGGATTCTCATATTTCAATACGGCACGTGTTAAGACGACTATCTTCGTTCCACAGAATGCGATTCTTATCTAATGTCTCTCTTTATTTGATTCGCTACGTGTTGAGTTCGCACATAAGAATCCCTGTCCAGATAACATCTTTCCAAGTGAGTTCGGTGCAAGAATTGTACTTAGAAGCCCGGTTAATCCACTACCATTCATAATATACCCTATGGCTCCCATGAACGACATCAATAAATGAAAGCCACCTAATCGTATAACGACATTTTTCAATTTTATTTCCATGCCACTCGAACATTTTTTTTGCTTTTAAATACAGTTGCTGATCAAAAGTGATGAAATATGTTTGCTGATTTAATGACTTTTCTCAGAGGCTGTTGCTAAAACAGTAAAAATCGTGTCAGAGTTATTCGGTGGTGCTATAAGCTATAAAAGATTCCTGATATGAATGGTTTACTGTCACTTGTTTCCTAAATCCATACTACCCAGGTATATTGGGCAAATCAGCAAAGCAGATCTGAAGTTGCCGACATTATTGTACTTGCGACTAAAGAAATAGTACGGAGATCTATAATAGAAATTTCCTGTAGACTGGAAAAGTTTATCATCTCATGGCTTCACAGTGCAATGGTATCAGACGTACTGAGCTGACGACATTTTTGTGAGACGAGGAATATTTTAATCAGAAGCAATGATACTTGCGGGTGTTACATAATGGATGCCTCCTATGGCATGAAAAGTGTTTCTGCCATCCAGGGTTTAAGTATTAAAGTCCGCATTGTCGAAAACGAATTGTGAAAAAATACCCAAAGGAGGGCGCATCAAAGCTGAAACTTCAAAAAGTGTTGCTTACGTGTACGAGGAACAAAATCTCAGTAAAGCCAAGGTGTCAATCAGCTTACGAGGTCCGTATCCAACTTTTAGATTCGAGCGGTAGACCCAATGAATAAAATTCGTATTGCTTTACTTATTGCTTTGCACGCTGCGTACTTGCTCAACTTTGTAATTCTCGTACACGAAAACGGTTGGTTTTATGAAAAAAATAATAAGAAATAATTCGGTAGAAAAAATTATGTAGTTTAATTTACTACATAACCTTTTTTACTGCAAAAGCAACGAGTAACGAGATATCTTGAAAAATCTCTTGTTTTACAATTTATTGCAATATGGTGGCGACAGCGGCAAAGATACGAGGTGAGCCTTTATACATTTGACTATTTTATATGATACTTTGTAAGAGGCAAGTAAAGCTTTTTCGATTCTAGATAAAGTTTTTTGAAGAATGTTTGCTCTTCATATAACTTTAATTTTAATTCAAATAATTCTTGGAGCTTGTTAAGGTACTCACTTTGAAATATCTCCAAATGGCATCTAAGTTTATTAAGTTTCACGCTGTCTGCTGCCAAAATTTTTAAACTGAAACTAACCGGAACCTCTAACAGCTTAACACGCTTGTTCATCTGTCGAGCAGATCTTACCATACTATTCCAAACAAATCGAAACCACGGTCGACACTTCTCGTAGTGACAGTAAGCCGCGATAATGTTCGATATCCATCGTAAATGACAGAGAGCAGATGAGAAACATCGATTCGGGCTTTACGCTTTACCTATATAAAATGTAGCAGGTAGGGGGGCGCCATTAAAACTGTTATTAAAAATTGGGCCCCTAGTACTAAAAGATTGAGAAACGCTGTATTAAGCATCTGGCATGGTTCTAAGGACTTTGGCTTTAATTTTTCTAGAATTTCATCGTTGTATGAGGATTCAATTCCTCATAGTTGTAAACCGTATTACCTACCATATTGGCTTCAGAATAAAATAGATAAGTACGAACTAATAGCCAGTGTACCTATCTTTTTAAATCTGATGTCAGTCATTTGTTTTCTCTTGATCCAAATGCTTTTTTCGCGAGTAGTTTGTAGAAAATGTTGCATACTTACTGGAATCACTGGTTCAGTACAAAAAAGTAAACAAACTTGAAACCAATTTTAAATAAATTTTATTAAACATAAAAGATATCGTTATTATTGAGCGACTTCGTTTTTTAATACAATTTTTTTATATTTGTCAATTTATCTTCTCAAAAAATTTGTTGTTTCTCCATATCTTAAAATATTATCCTTTCCATGTTGGAGATATTTTAGAAATAATATTATATTAATTTAAGAGCTTTACTCAAATTTTTATGGAAATAAAAACCTGTACGCCTCTGTCTAAACACCAACCCCTCTTCCATACCTCGGCTGTGGAGTTAACGGAAGCCCAGTTGACCGGATGAAAGTAAAATAAACCTCTAGAGTGTCCTCAGATATTTTTAACTCGAGTGAAATATGATCATATTAATCTTTGTATACAATAATGGAAAATATAGTGGTGGAATGTCTGACTTCTTTATTCACTATTTCGGAAATAATTTGTAATAACATTAAATTTGAATATATTACGCGAAGTACGACTGCCTACACTGGATAATTTGTGCACTTTAGAGGGATATACGTATTCAGTTCAATTTTTACTAATAGGGGTAGAGGGTGATTCAGTACTGCATAAATTTTAATAAAATATTCCAGATAAAACCAAACGTATGAGGTAATTAATTTTGATTTTAGTTTGTTACATTTGAAAATATAGGAGAAATTTTATACATTGGATTTCAAATAAATAAATTAACGAAATAAGTAAAAAGATCAAACGAAGAATTTACCTAGCTAATAGCTCATAATTTGAGATAAAGAAGCTTCTAACAAAGGAACCGGCAGACTTACGGAGAAATTTAGATAATTTTTGATATGTTGCAGTTGTCATATTTCTAAACAATAGGGTAACTTGGCACAAACAAAACCTGCAACTAGTTTTTGAAGTTACAACATAACAAAATGTTTTAAAATTATAAATTTTCATGAGCATAATAAATGTACTTAAAACATCTTTAAATGAAACAATTTAGTTAGAACCGTGTAAAATACCAAACTATTATGAAAATCTGAAATATATTTATGAAATTTATAATTGAAACTAACATTTGATAGATTTTTCCATTGGTAATTAGTAGTTAAATATTTGAAAATAAAGTCTCGGAAATACTCCATTCATTTTATTTAGTGATTAAATGTAAAAAGGATTCAACAAAAATGTACTAGATTTTGGCATGTCGTAGATTAATTACATCATGTTATTATATCAGGTGGCAGTCATCAAAATAATTTTGATTTTGTCAATTTGATTAAAATTTATATATTTTGATATTTCTAAAGTTTTTATAAGTATTTAACAAAATGGTTTATCGATAGTGAATAATCAAAAACTTTAATCCTAAAGGCAGTTTCGTCGTTTAAGAGATACAAATCTACTTGCGAGGCTCTTGGAAAGAGGTACAACCAAATTGCTGCAGAGGCATTTAATATTTCGCAGAAAACTATCTATGGACTTAGTAAACCAACCAATTCTGATACAGAGTATGTGAAAATAATTTCTAAAAAAGTAAGCCAAAGTAAAACAAAAGTCAATTATTTAATACTAAGTACGTTGAGGCAAGTTACATAAACGATTTTTGGAAGAAAGGCCTGATGTAAAATGTTCTGCAGAGTCAGTTAATACAGTGTGTCGCATTTTTTGTCTATCTAAATAAATACAGATTTGAAGTTTTGCACAGTCATATAGGGTGATGATTCACATATTTTAAGATACTTAACTGCGAATCCACAAACAGGGTCAATTTTCGATATTTTTCTTCGCTTTAGAGATATCAGAAAAAGTTATTTGAAAAAGTTGTTTCGAATATTATTCTAACCCAACATATCAAATTTCATGAGAAAATTCGCGTTTTTAGTTTTTTCGTTATTTTGGTCAACACACAAAATTATTAAAAGTTGATTTTTTTATTCGATAAACTAAAACAAATAATGATTGAGAGTGAAAGCAGGTAGAAATACGACCAAATCGGAGGCGTGCTTATTATTTTTGAGAGGGTACAATTATTTAAAATATTCATACAATTTCTTTTATTTATTTCATGAAAACTTTGCAATATCGTTTTTTCCATGATTGTTTTGGTAATGATTTTAAATACCGACTATGATATGGGGCATTGTCCATGACGACGACAGACCCAGGTTCCACAAGTTGAATGATGCCTTTAAACCATTTTTCAAACACCTCCGCATTCATATCTTCATGATAGTCGCCTGTTTTCTTGGATTTAAATATTAATTCACCATTTGGTAAAAATCCACTGTCGCTTCCTATATGCGTAACTATCAGACGACTACCTTTTCCAGACGGCTGTTTTAACCCAGTTGACAAGCCTTCAATAAAGGCTTGTCGTGCACTTGTTATATGACAATCCTGCCATACTTTTTTGACCGTATGTCCTTGGTTAACCCACGTCTCATCCATGTAGTAAATTTTTTTTTGATATTCCGAAATTCCTCAATTTTTCGGAGATAATTTCTTCTCCATACTATTATTTCCTGACGTTCAATGAGAATGCTTTTCCTGTCGACTTTTCCGTACGTAAATTTCATTTCGTGTAAAATTTTCCTCAAAGTTTCTTTACTCATTTGTGGGACCAATTCATGATCGCTAACTGTCTCCAGAACTTTTTGCAAAGTGGGCAGCTCATTTCTGTAAAAGAAACTGTGAATAGTTGTGCGTATACTGTTTTTGGCTTCTTCATCAATTGTGATTTTTTTTCTTCCGCTACTAGTTTTTGGCGTTTGTACTTCCCCATGAATTTTGTTTTCTCTTAGTATTTTGTAAACTGATGATTTTGGTACACCCGTATAATCAGAGCACATATCAACTAATTTATCTTTTGTAGTTGTGGAAGTTAATGATGTTGGAACGCCCGGTTGGTTATTCGGAGGTACATCCGTAGAATTACAGCACATATGCACTAAGTTATCTTTTGGTCGCTGATGATCTCTTTCAAGACAGTGAAATACTCGAAGTACAATTTGTTTTTCACTTAGCGACCGACACTTCGACCGTTTTACCTTTTTCGACGTTGAAGGCCCTTCAATGTCTTCCATTTTTTGCATAGTTTTAGAACGGTGTAGAAATATTATTATTTAATGTTTAAACACTTATTAGCACTAATATTTTCACCAATTGTTCTTACAATACGTCGATTACTTACTAACTTAACTGTAAAACTTACAATTCATACCGTATAGTTCAAAACCCGATGTTACGCTCGTGGTTAGAAATACACTACTGAGAACGTCATCGACGAGATGGATTTTACGCGTAACAGACAAAGACACAAATATCGCTCCGTACACCGATGCCATTAGTTGTAACAAATACTAACCAATGCATAAAATAATTAATTTTAAATGATCAAGAAATGTATAAGTATTACTCATTACTGATTTTTGTTATAATTAATATCTTTTATTAGTACTATGATTGTATATTATCTATAATTTGCCACAACTTACAACTCTACTACTTACTCTATTTTGATTCTGCTAAAAACTAGTAAGGTAAAATTGAGATATGACAACACGGTTCACTCTCAATCATTATTTGTTTGAGTATAGTGTGTCATGGCTAGGAATAATTTGACACTTGTGAAATCATTAATGTCAATCACATTAGACTTTCTATTTATTACATTGAGTTCTATTTACTGAAAACCGAATTAATATGCCGTTGACTTTAAACGAAAAAATCGGAATAATCCGAATGTTTGGTGATTTTGCTCGTAGAAGCAGAGAAGTTGCTGCAGAGTTTAACAGGAGACATCGGCAACGTGCTTTCATTACACATGGAAAAGCAGACGCTATAAATGCTCTTTTCAATGAAACTGGCAGTGTTATTAAAATCCATCAGAATGGCCAACCTCGGCGAATACACCCGCATCCTCAGAATAACGATATACTGGCGACAAATCGAGCAAATCCACGCATGAGTCTAAGGATAAAATCAGAAGATGTTTCATCCGTCACAAAATCAAGCCCTATAAACCAAAGTTCTTACATACATTAAAAGAAGGCGATTAGATTATTGTTACTGGGCCCAAGGTTATTTTTTAAATGACAGGCATTTTCTGGAGAAGATTATGTTTACAGATGAGGCTACATTCACCACCAATGGCGTTGTATCATCTAAAAATTGTAGATATTAGGCCAGAAATAACCACCTCCGGGTTATAAATTGTAAAGATTAATATTCCCAGAAAGTCAATGTCTGGTGTGGAATTTTGGGAGACCAAATAATAGGTCCTTTTTTCTTTAATGAATCATTAAATTCTGGTCGTCTAGTTAACTTTTTTGATGGGGAATTTTGGGATGCTATAGAAAATCTTCCTATCAATGTGCGACAGGATATGTATTTCTAGCTAAATGGTGCATCCATTCACAAAATTTCCTATGCGCTGGATAGAAAGAAACAATCCTTTTGAACCCTGGCCTCCGAGGTCCCCTGATATTACACCACTCAATTTTTATTTTTGGGGAATGATAAAAAATAAAGTTTATAAAACAAGGCCCAGAAATCGAGATTAACTTTGTGCCATAATAAGACAAGCCTGTCAAGAAATCGGCATCCCAGAACTTAGACGAGTATCCAGACAAAATCCTAAAAGAATTGAAAAATGTATTCGAATAAATGGAGGACTAGTCGAGCGAGATAACATTTGATAAATTGTCATTTGTACTATGAAAATTATTGTTTTAATTCTTCTTAAATTTAATCAGTTACCTACTGAAAATTATTGTTTTCTTAAAATAAAATAATTATTCGTTTGTGTTAGTCTATTTATTTTACCGAAGAAAATAAATTACACGAACTACCCTAAACTGAAAGTCTGATTGACTTTAATAATTTCACAAGTGACAAATTATTCCTTTCCATGGCACACTAGTTTATCGAATAAAAAATATCAACTTTTAATAATTTTGTGTATTGACCAAAATAATAAAAAAACTAAAAATGCGAATTTTGTCATGAAATTTGGTATGTGGGGTAAGAATAATATTCAGAACAACTTTTTCCAATAACTTTTTCTGATATCTCTAACGCGCAGAAAAATATCGAAAATTGACCCTATTTGTGGATTCGCAGTAGGCCGCGTTTAAAATTTAAATTTCATAGCGTCTTCGAATCTACCGCACGGCTTGCACTGAGTGCATACGAAAGGTGGAAGATATGTCAATACCAGTTACTTTTCAATCTGAAATGTAACCGGTATCGATATATCGCTCATCTTTTATGTGCACTCCACGCAGGCAGAGCAGTGGAATCGAAGACGCTATTAGTTAAGTATCTTGAAAAATGTGACTGTGCAAAACTTCAAATCTCTATTTATTTAGATAGCCAAAATATAGGGATGTCTTCATCTTAAATGCGACACACTGTATATGCAATCTAAAAATTGGAGATACAGCTGGGTAACTTTAAGCCTGTATTTACGAATAAAGCATGGGTATATAGCAAGAGAAGTAACATAAAAAGTTGGCAAGTTGGATCCATTGCTACTACAAGTAAAAAACAGGAGATAGAATTCGATACATAATTGTCCATGGTGACAAAGAAGAAGAATTTACAAAAAATGCAGACCACATATTTAAAAGTCGAACAAAAAGCGAAGATTGCCATCGATTTTCCTTTCATACATAAACATGGTTTAAAAGGTAGGTAAAAATATTAATAATTCAGGTTTAAAAGCTAGGTTCACAATGAATTAGGATTGTAATTTTCAGGGAAAACACAATTGTCGCTGTCATGTCTTATGTGATTTTTTGAATATAAAATAATTTTTTTTAACCACTTTTCTCAGGATAGAGATTGGTACAGGTGCAATTTGGTATAGTACAATGTTGTTACATGTCTTTGGAGCATATTTCGTTTCGTTATCAGATGACGTTTGAAATTTGCAGTGGGCTCTCATACTAATAGATTTCAGTACAGATTTAGGTAAGAAACTTTCAGAATTTATAATATACCTTTCTCCATTCGTATAGAACTATATTAAATTTTGAGGATAACTCAAAAATAGATAAAGAAAAAAAATTAAATTTAAAATTAAGCTTTAATGAATCCTTTAGGGAGCTAATTAAATTTTGGGCATAGTCGATGCATCTGGGTGGTACGTAGTAGGGTGTCTTTTTAACGAATAACTCTGTTACTTTCGAATGGAGAAGAAATTTCTGTAAATAAAAGTTGTTTACAATATCACTCTAATATTTTTATATCATTTCTGTACAGTAGACCATAATGAAAAAATTTTAAGGAAAGAGTAAAATTTTAATTTTTCAGTATTTTCGTTGACAATGAATATATATAAAAAAAATTGGGATAAGATGTGTGTGGAAAATGTATCTATTTATTTCAGCCTCTAAACATTTACAGGGGCGATACAATAGATATACAAAATAACCGGAAAAAGGCTGTAATAACAAGACAAGAAAGACTTGTGTTGGACACATCAGATGTTTAATGTAACTAACCCTTTGTAATGCTATTTTTTCAATTAACTATGGTATTTTGTATTTTAGGCTTGAAGATGACCATGTAGGTCGAAACTAGTCGCAACATTTTGTTAATAAATATATCATAGTATTTCAGAACTAGTTTCGTTTTAAGAATAATCCTCTTACTCATGTATGTTTAATAAAACTTTGATTTGAAACATGTATATACCATGTATACCTTAATGTGCTGTGATTTTTTCTAAGGGAAGCCAAACATAAATTAAGAAGTGGATACTTTGCATATGCCGTCGAGATTCCGTTTTCTAAATGTCTTTTCCTTGGAATAAGTGGGTCGTGAGGCCGGGTCGCCAGAGCTCTCGCAGAACCCTTGCATGCGTAACAAGATTTTTTAATTAATGTCAGCCATTGGAGACATTAAGAAAGGCGCACCAGAGAAAAGTTTAAAAACTGTATTGTGTTACTGTTCCTACATTCGTTGCTAAGGGTGTTGCCATGGGTAAGATATTAATTAAAGAAAGGGGAAGCTGAAACACAGGACTGAGTGCTGGAAATAAGACGTGAATATATTGAATGGAAGAAGGATTTATTTTTGCATTGCTTAAAAAAATTAAATATCGGCCGTGCGAAAAGGTTTCATTATAACGAAATCGGTAGGGTGTAAAGCAAATTTTAATTAATGTTTGTTGCAATGGGGTAAAAGTAGTTCGTTACTGAATTTTAAAAATAAAAATAAGTAACAATAGTAGCCTATTACAATTATGAAGATGTAAGTTATTTGGGCGACTGCGAGTAGGAGTCCGAAAATAGTAGTTTGTGCAACAAGAGGGGATATGGACAATCCACTTGAGTTGTACAGTATACTTTTTCTTCGACCTGCTTTCGAAAAGATACAAATTTAAAAAGTTATTTTAGGCTATTCAGGCAAAATAACTAAGTTTAAAATACTTTATGAATTTTACTAATGCATAAAATAAAATAAACATGAAAAAAAAATTTTTTTTACCTGTACCCAGATTTAAAGCCGGGCATTTCGCGTGGAAGGCGCTTTGACGAATTTAGTTTTGATACTCGTTATTAAATTAGTTTCATATTGTTTAATAATCAATTTTTGTTTCTAAATGTTGATCAAATAAAAATAGACTGTTCAACATTAACAATTTGTACCATTTCAATTTATCCATCACATATGGCTTTGGAGGAACGTCTTTATAATCGATAAAGTCATATCATATTAGAGAATAAAAAGAGTTAGGGCCAGTTTTTTCACCTCTGAGTAAAATTAAAAGTAACTACTTGCTGTTTAAACTATAGGGCTATGATTTGTTAACCTGTCAAGTAAACCTACTCAGAGCCCTTAAGTGGATTCTTACTTTTAAAAATAGGCTTAAATTTGAAGAATTTTAGAAAGGAATTGTAACTGATCTAGATATCGGATGTTATTGAAAAAAATATATGTTATCTAAACAACTGAAACTTAGATTGCTTCTTATTTAACATTTTGAAAAAATCAATAAAAGGCACCTTAAAAAATTGAAAGTCGGCTTAAACTTGTCCAACTTCAAAAAAAATAGTTACGCGTATATTTTCATAAATAACAAAAAAAAAACGAAAGAAGAACACTTTTTTATATGTTCTTAATAAGCTTCTAAAATTTCAATTAATTTGATGCGTTAGAATTGCCACAATTCCATTTTAAAAATGCATTATTTATATTGAAAAATCCAAGCGTATACTATTCTATCCTTCTCATGCTGTCTTTTTTGTCATAGAGACGTGGCGGGCAGCAACAAGGAGTGATCCTAGGGATTGGGCGCTATGAGTGCACGTGTTTCTTTGGGTCTATAATCTTTTTTGTAGCTCAAAGAATTTTTAAACTTAGAATTACTTTAAATTTGGTACAAAACTCATCTAAAAATGGTCAAAAATTAAAAAGAAAACAACAAAATAACTTTGATGATAATATTAATAATAATAATAATAATAATAATAATAATAATAATAATAATAATAATAATAATAATAATAATAATAATAATAATAATAATAATAATAATAATAATAATAATAATAATAATAATAATAATAATAATAATAATAATAATAATAATAATAATAATAATAATAATAATAATAATAATAATAATAATAATAATAATAATAATAATAATAATAATAATAATAATAATAATAATAATAATAATAATAATAATAATAATAATAATAATAATAATAATAATAATAATAATAATAATAATAATAATAATAATAATAATAATAATAATAATAATAATAATAATAATAATAATAATAATAATAATAATAATAATAATAATAATAATAATAATAATAATAATAATAATAATAATAATAATAATAATAATAATAATAATAATAATAATAATAATAATAATAATAATAATAATAATAATAATAATAATAATAATAATAATAATAATAATAATAATAATAATAATAATAATAATAATAATAATAATAATAATAATAATAATAATAATAATAATAATAATAATAATAATAATAATAATAATAATAATAATAATAATAATAATAATAATAATAATAATAATAATAATAATAATAATAATAATAATAATAATAATAATATTTAATAATAATAATAATAATAATAATAATAATAATAATAATAATAATAATAATAATAATAATGTTTATTTGAAAATATAAAAGATACATATTAAAAAATACAAAGCACAAATAAACAAGAAACAAAAACCACGAAGCAGGTCAAGCCTACTTGTGAGTGGTCATTCACAAATAAATATAGTAAAATAAATTGTACAAAAATATTTTTAAGACAAAAAAAATTATTTAGACATATTATATATATATTTTTTTTTACATTTTTATTGTTCAATAATATCATGAACAACATCCCGTGGCATATTAAGAACATAATATTTTATTTTTTGTTTAAATACAAATAGCCTGGTTTCCACCTTAATATCGGGAGGTAACAAGTTATAAATTTTTGGACATAAATATAAATAATGTCTTTGTCCGATTGCCTTTTGCATGTAAGGGGTAATGAACGCGCCTTTATTTCGAGTAGCATATTTATGACATAGAGTTTGCAATTCTGTTTTATGTTTATATGTAATCATTGCAGTGTTTATAAAATATAATTGTCTGTCAAATATGCTACTATTACGGTACAAGACGTTGCTAGGGCAGTCGTAACCAGCGTTAAGGATTGTTCTTAGAAATCGCTTCTGTAAAACTTCCGAGAGCTGATAGGTAAGTTTTAGATACGCCACCCCAAGCTATTATTCCATAACTAAGGTGAGATTCAACTAAATTTTTAATGTTTAATGTTTAAAACTAATATGCCGCATATTTGTTTAAATTTAAATACTATATAGCGTAGTTTTTTATGAAGGTATTCTATATGTTAATCCCATCTTAAATTATTGTCTATTAATAATAAGCCAAGATATTTAATTTTACTTGCAGGTGAAACAACAATTTGATTTCCAATTTCGAGGTTGTAACTAGGTAGGGCGTTGCTGTAGGAACTAAATGGCAAATAAGTCGTTTTTTTTTTAAATTAACTGATAGAAGTCTGAAATCAAACCACATTTTAATTTTTTTCAAGTCGTCTTCTACTTTTAACTTTAGGTTAAACCAGTTGTTATCTTCACAAAACAACACCGTATCATCCGCAAAACTCACAATATCACAGTTTGTGTTGAGAAGGAAAAGGTTATTTTAAAAGTATAGGTCCCAACACTTAGATTGTAAGTAAAATCTTCTTTAGGGACCCTGTAAATCTCACCATACCTAATTTCAAAAAACTCAAAAAATATTTACACAAGGTTCATAAGAATGAAAAAGCAACAGATTAATAACTTTTTTATGTAACAATATCACGATTTAGCCAAACTTGCCTATCCGAAAGTATGTATTAAGCGATATATAGGATACAGTTTTTTTTTACTGAAAATTAATCGGACTACAAAACATACAATACAAAATTATTAAAAAAAAAAAATCAAAATAATTTTTTAAGCATCCTGTAACTGACTTGAAATTTACTCTGAACAGATAAATTTTGCTACATTTTCAAATTTTTGTGATAATAATCTGTTGCTGTTCCATGTCCCATTCCTTTCAAAACACAATTTATTTTTAATTTTAGAAATTTAATTTTTTTTAGCGACCCCGAAAACCCCTTCTATCAAAATTACATAAAGATCGGGTCAGTAGTGTAGCGGTCTAACGCGCTTATATTCATTTATAGGCAAGTTTATGAGTCTGTGAATGCTGGGCTTCGAATCCCAGACCAGACCATGTGGATTTTTAATTAAATTGCATGGTTCGGTTTAGGATTTGATGTATGCCGTATTAAGAGAAATTAAATTTCTGTTGATATGACATGCAGATTAAAAAATCGCCATGCATTACCGTCTCGATGATAGTGGGTGAGGTTTTCCGGGTTTTCCTCACCTGTAAGTCAAATGGCACCAGCAATCATCTTTAAGTCGCCCCGGAGCTCCACGGCAAATAATAATAATAGCTGTCCCTTCCCACAACACAAGTCGTTCAGTCGACTTCAGGGGTTGAAATTCACTCGTAAGGGGGTGAATTAGGGAGAGTATTATTATTATTATTATTATTATTATTATTATTATTATTATTATTATTATTATTATTATTATTATTATTATTATTATTATTATTATTATTATTATTATTATTATTATTATTATTATTATTATTATTATTATTATTATTATTATTATTATTATTATTATTATTATTATTATTATTATTATTATTATTATTATTATTATTATTATTATTATTATTATTATTATTATTATTATTATTATTATTATTATTATTATTATTATTATTATTATTATTATTATTATTATTATTATTATTATTATTATTATTATTATTATTATTATTATTATTATTATTATTATTATTATTATTATTATTATTATTATTATTATTATTATTATTATTATTATTATTATTATTATTATTATTATTATTATTATTATTATTATTATTATTATTATTATTATTATTATTATTATTATTATTATTATTATTATTATTATTATTATTATTATTATTATTATTATTATTATTATTATTATTATTATTATTATTATTATTATTATTATTATTATTATTATTATTATTATTATTATTATTATTATTATTATTATTATTATTATTATTATTATTATTATTATTATTATTATTATTATTATTATTATTATTATTATTATTATTATTATTATTATTATTATTATTATTATTATTATTATTATTATTATTATTATTATTATTATTATTATTATTATTATTATTATTATTATTATTATTATTATTATTATTATTATTATTATTATTATTATTATTATTATTATTATTATTATTATTATTATTATTATTATTATTATTATTATTATTATTATTATTATTATTATTATTATTATTATTATTATTATTATTATTATTATTATTATTATTATTATTATTATTATTATTATTATTATTATTATTATTATTATTATTATTATTATTATTATTATTATTATTATTATTATTATTATTATTATTATTATTATTATTATTATTATTATTATTATTATTATTATTATTATTATTATTATTATTATTATTATTATTATTATTATTATTATTATTATTATTATTATTATTATTATTATTATTATTATTATTATTATTATTATTATTATTATTATTATTATTATTATTATTATTATTATTATTATTATTATTATTATTATTATTATTATTATTATTATTATTATTATTATTATTATTATTATTATTATTATTATTATTATTATTATTATTATTATTATTATTATTATTATTATTATTATTATTATTATTATTATTATTATTATTATTATTATTATTATTATTATTATTATTATTATTATTATTATTATTATTATTATTATTATTATTATTATTATTATTATTATTATTATTATTATTATTATTATTATTATTATTATTATTATTATTATTATTATTATTATTATTATTATTATTATTATTATTATTATTATTATTATTATTATTATTATTATTATTATTATTATTATTATTATTATTATTATTATTATTATTATTATTATTATTATTATTATTATTATTATTATTATTATTATTATTATTATTATTATTATTATTATTATTATTATTATTATTATTATTATTATTATTATTATTATTATTATTATTATTATTATTATTATTATTATTATTATTATTATTATTATTATTATTATTATTATTATTATTATTATTATTATTATTATTATTATTATTATTATTATTATTATTATTATTATTATTATTATTATTATTATTATTATTATTATTATTATTATTATTATTATTATTATTATTATTATTATTATTATTATTATTATTATTATTATTATTATTATTATTATTATTATTATTATTATTATTATTATTATTATTATTATTATTATTATTATTATTATTATTATTATTATTATTATTATTATTATTATTATTATTATTATTATTATTATTATTATTATTATTATTATTATTATTATTATTATTATTATTATTATTATTATTATTATTATTATTATTATTAATTATTATTATTATTATTATTATTATTATTATTATTATTATTATTATTATTATTATTATTATTATTATTATTATTATTATTATTATTATTATTATTATTATTATTATTATTATTATTATTATTATTATTATTATTATTATTATTATTATTATTATTATTATTATTATTATTATTATTATTATTATTATTATTATTATTATTATTATTATTATTATTATTATTATTATTATTATTATTATTATTATTATTATTATTATTATTATTATTATTATTATTATTATTATTATTATTATTATTATTATTATTATTATTATTATTATTATTATTATTATTATTATTATTATTATTATTATTATTTATTATTATTATTATTATTATTATTATTATTATTATTATTATTATTATTAACATTATTATTATTAGTAGTAGAAATCATTATGATATACTTAACAGAATAATTTTTAGAATACTAAGGGCCAATTTCATAATCAAATTATAGGAAACTTCAATATTAAAAGGACACTTTAATTGTTATATCGATTTCATAAAACAAAATTATTGAAAAAATACACTTTAAAGCTTTGTTTAACTGAATACTCTATTCTGATCCTTTAGAAGCTTTAAAGCGTGCTTTTTCTGATGACGTTTGAAAGTTTTTCGTTTTGATTGAGAAATTTTTATGACATCGCGACAGTCTATTCTTGATCAATTTTCTTCTCGATCATTTTTCTTTTCAATAATTTTTCTTTTCGATTAATTGTTATTTTATCAAATGTTTTTTCGTTCAAATGTTTTGGATAAAATGTTTTTTCGATTAAATCTTTTTGATCAAATGTATTTGATCAAATGTTTTCGATTAATTTTGCACCACCCATCATATTGTTCGTAATAAAATATGAAGATTTAAAAAATTAGCCTAATTTAAGTGGACCTAACTTGCGTTTAAATCCAATAACATAATCTTTCTGGGCATGGTAAAGCGGTAAGTCGTACAGAAAATTTAAAAAACAGCATACCTAGCTGAAGAATCTTCAAATACGTCTGCACTGAAAACAGAGAAATGCTCTCTAATAGGCGGCCCTAATCGACCAGTTAATTACAACATTTGTCAAAACGACGTTCTTGAGAGTAACCAGCTAGTTAACTGTCATCGGTTTCAACCAATATTTGAATAGACCAGTTGATCCACAATACATCCCCTGTAGTAATGTCACTGGGATTCAAGAAATGGCTTTGAGTTACGCAGCGGCCAGACACAGAGCCTCATGGCGCTAGTATCGTTTTGAATTTTGACCCATCTAACATTGGCACGTTCATTGGTTGAAGACGAAGTTTTTGACAAGCGAAGCGTGAAGTGCCAGTATTGATGAGTAATAATTTTTTATTTTTTCTTCAACGAAATATTAATATTAATTTTATTGTTGTTATTTGTTGTGATTTGTGTTGTTGTATTAAGTGCTTACTTATTTAATATGGAAAGCAAAACGTACAACAAACTAAGAAAAAGAAGATTCAAGGAGGGATTGCTATGGCTGCCATTCAAGGGTCTCCGCCCTAATAATACTTTTCCAGTGGGAAAAGCCTTTAAAATTTAAGTATAACAATTTAATATTTCAGTTTTCCCTTTTTTTAATGTAGATGCTAATTTTGATGTAAGTTTGAAATAATTTTTCATATTTTTTCAGTTAATACCTACCCTCTAATATTATAATTTAATTAAGATCTTATGCTTATGCTCACTATTCAAGGAGGGAGTCCTATGGCTGTCACTCAAGCCCTAGATAATAGTTTTCTAGTGACAACAGCCTTTAAAATTCAAGTATAATAATTTACAGTTTCAGTTTTTCTCCGTTTTTAAAGTAGGTGGCCATTTAAATTAAAAAAATTTATTTCACTTATTGATTTTAGCATTTATGTACAGTATCGGCTAATGAACACTTTCCAATACGCTTGGCTAGCATCGAAGCGAAAACTAAAGAGCTAGCATTAGGGCGATCAGGAAACGAATAATATGAATGTTGCCTTGTGTACTGTGCAATATGAAGACACACTGCGCGATGCATCATCACGTAGCCGGCTAGATACGTTCATAGTATTCCATTCCTTCTCGCACTAATGCTAACTCTTTGTAGTTTTTACTTGGACATTAGCAAAATGTATTTTAAAACATTCGATAGCTGACACTGTATTATCACAAACATATCTTAATAACTAAATGATTTCATTTAATAGTTTCTTTTTATGTTCAGTAAAATGGATATGGCTAGAGGTATCCTCGACTTTAAAATAAATTAAATAAGTTTTATAATTTTTCAAATAAAATATTTTATACAATTTTTTGTTTTTTTTACCAGAGCCAATTTTTTTTCAGATCTAACCTCTATAGATAAAAAATAAGTGATTCAGGTAAAATTGAAAAGTATGTTACATGTTCTTTTAAATGTGTTGTTTTTCCAAACGATGCTCTTATTATAATAACTAACAATAAAAAAATTCGTATTATTTTTAGCTATCAAAATAAAAATAGTGCCTGGATTTACAGCTCGTTTAACGGAACATTCAATATACTTCTCAATTATTGCCGAATGAATATATTTAAAAATTTCCGCCATTCCGCTGCTGGAAATTTACGATTTTGGCGGAAAATTAAATTTCGACTTTAAATTATATTTGAATTTACTGCCATATCGAGTTAGTTAAGCGGCCAGTCGCATTTAGCGACGTTCATGTGAATAAGGAATTTGTCAACTTTTGATCTATTCAACTAAAATATATATTTTCACATCGGTTTCACTGCGTTACATGTAAAAGGGCAAATTATATCTGATAATAAATATGTAGGTCTAGGAATTCCTCAAGGAAATATTTGGGACCAATTTTATCTATATTATACAGTTGCGCGAAAGTCCGTAATAAAGTTATTATCTACTCAACCAGTACCTTAAAAAAAACGCTGAAACACGTGAACTGATTTTTAATAATTGGTAACAATAGTAGCCTATTACAATGATAAAGAGATAAGTTATTCGAGCGACTGCGAGAAGGAATCTGAAAATAGTAGTTTGTGCAACAAGAGGGGATATTGACAATTTACTTGAGTTGTACAATATATTTTTTCTTCCACCCACTAACGAAACTCTACAAAATTAAAACAATATTTTAGGCTATTCAGGCAAAATGACTAATTTTAAAATAATTTATGAACTTTACAAATATAATTTATAAAATAAAAAAAAAAACATGAGAAAGATGTTTTAATAGTCCCCAGTCCAGATTTACAGTTGGTCATTTCGCGTGGAAGGCAGAAGCTCTGTCCTCACCTCCACGCGCTTTGACGAACTTAGTTTTAATACCCGTAATTAAATTAGTTTCATATAGTTTAATTTTTCATTTTAATGTGGATCAAATAAAAATAAAATTGCTATTATTTATAGATTCTATGCAAAAATACCTCAATTTAATCTGAATAAGTAAAAAATGTACTGACAATTAGTTTTACAGAATTGACACACATTTAAAATTTTTAAAATAATAGTAGTTGAGTGTTCAATATATGAACTGTAATTGGTGGATTTTATTTTTTTGCAGTGTTCTCACTACCTAGAATGGATATGATATATATTCGTTTAGTTGAACGCAATGTCATACTTTTTCGTTTTGTAGTCTGTGCGTAGATGAGCCTATTAATTAATTATATAGTAAAAGCGGATTGCGTAAAAAAATGGGCATCAAATAACCTTTCGTTTTTGTTAGGGACACTCAAATTTTTCATGTGTTATCCCCAGCAGCCACTCGTAAATTTCCTTTCATTCTACTTAAAGTAAATGTACTTTTCAAGCATCTTGGAGGCTTATATGCAAAAATACGGCACCTTAACCTGTAACAAACTGACGGACTGTTATTGTGTTAAATCAATTTAATTATAGTTCATTTAAATCGGTGTAAAATAAAAAGAAAATATTTATTTATTTAAAATTGATGTGCATGTGTTAAAAACTAAACTGTAACATGAAAAAAAAGTTTAGAAATTGTATCTGCTTTATTTTTCGGCTTTCACTTTTGTAACCTGGGTCGGAATAGTATTTTACTTACAAGAGTTTAGAAATTTTCTGCAGATAGACGCAGTTTTGAAGGGGTACATTCAAGTTAACTGTCCGATATATTTGTAAGTATAATAATGGAAAGACAATTTTAAAACAGTTTATTATATAACTGTCAAATTATATTGCCTAGCAACTGTCTCACAGGTTATCTTATCATTAAAAAAAAAAAAAAATTATGAAAAAAATAATACCAATACAATGAAACCTGAGTAAGCCGGTATCTTTAGAGTAGAACAAATTTAAGTTTGGTACAGCAAATGTTGGTTGCATACTATTCTGTGCATATAGGCGGGCTTTGTTTGTCAGTGGCGGGGACAAAAATAAATGGAAAAATAGAAATACTTTTTTATGCATGTAATTATCAAAATTCGAAAGGTAATTAATTTGCTTTGTACAATAGGTACGTAAGTTGTTATGCTTTCTTAATTTAGAATGCACATGCAGGTTACTAAATGTACTTAATTGGATCCACTAAACAACCTAACTTACGCAGCGTATATTTTAAATTATTGTTAGTTTGTCATAAAATGTAGTTTTGGAAAACTTGTTAACTACAATAAAGTACATGTATATACCTACGTAGCAATAGGTACTTTATAAAAAATTAGCATAAGCAAGTTTTAAAAAGAAAAGGATAATTTTTAAAAATTGTTGGTTTATTACTTTTACTAGATACTTAAATTAACGTTATAGACATTTAATACATAAGAGGAGAAAGGTACAAATTAGAAATAACAATAAAAATGTACACTATGATGCCTCATCGGACGATTCTGAATCTAAGAATTCTATTCCTAAACTATCAGAACTTTCATCTTCAGTAAAGCTTTCCTCTGATGAACCAGTGTTGACAGTAAATTTCAAGGTATCCATGGCTGCGTCCAATAAATGCTCCTTTTCGATTTGAGCATCTTCATACTTCTTGACATGCCTCCTTTATGGATACATCAGCAAATTTCGTTCGTGCTAAACTTACTACATCGTTTAACACGAAAGTTGTATTGTGAGATCCCACCCAATTTCTAACCAAGGCCCATATTTTTTCAATAGGGTTAAGTTCTGGATGATATGGTGGCAAGCGAAGAACTTTATGTCCGTGTTCTTCTAACAGCGTATCCAATACGTATACTGGTGGAAACCGTGGTTTATGCTCTTGAATAATTTTGTATAATTCTGGTTTTGTCAATTTGTCGTTAAACGGGATGCTATTCTCCTGAAGCCACTTATTCATAACCGCTTTACGACTACCAGACGTTACATTTTTTTCAACTGTCACATTGTGATAGCATGCGTTATCTAGTACCAGGACCGACTTTTCTGGTAAGTTGGGCAAGATCTGGGTATGTATCCACTTCATGAAGTTGCCATGGTTCATATCATCGTGATAATCGCCGCTCTTACATCCTGAAAATAAAAGTTTTCTGAAATTGTTCTCGATAGAAGCATGCATTTATTTTATTGAGATTTAGAAGTATTTTAGGTTACTGGTTTTGTAATAAAATTGTTTTATTGTTATAAAGGTGTCGTCTCACTTCGTACTGTCTCAGTTTGTACGATTATACCTGTTTTTATTTTATTTTTACTATTTTAATATTTGTTTAATTGTCCAACAAGTAAATAGCACAACCAAACACGAAATGTTACAATATAAAATACAATATACCACTGCCTGCAGGTATAAAGTATTTTAAAGAAACTCATTTTAAATGAATGATTATTGATTCAGCCTATAGGTACTCTGTGAAATTATGCCAATACTGCAGGAGCATAAACATTTTTTTAATTTCACAATGGTATCGTATCTGAATAGTTCCACATAATTAAAATATTATTATGTAATTAAAAATACTCACCTAAAATTCTTTAAAGGTATCAATACGTCCTTGGTAGCATTGAAGTGGGCCGCTTCTTCTTCCATAAATTTCGAAATATTATTAATGATTTCTTTTGTTTGACTGCGTAATCCCTGTCCCATTCTACCAATTTTTTTCGGAGCCATATCGTCCAAATCACTTTTATTTCTAAATTAACTATGTAGATACTATAACTAAACTTATACACTAACTATTATTGCTACTCTACCATAACTACTACGGCACTAAATTAAACAAATAAGAATAAGGAAATACACCACTTGAATAAAAAAGAGCACGAGATATACCACATAGCGCTGTTAGATGCAAATTGTTTCACCTATTCGCCTCTTTACGCTACGGTACTGACCATCGCTGTGTTAGGGGTTGGCATGGTAACGATAGTCAACAAATCTACGGCGCAACCATCGGATCGACACGTGGGTATACCAAACTTAAGTTTGTTTTACACTACATATAACACGGAATCTTGTGAAGAAAATTCAGGCTCTAACCTACTTATTCCGATGTAAAAGTTTCTTATTAGCTGGAACTCCGTCTAACGCGAACACGAAATTTTTTACATTATTCATTTATTTGCAACTAGCATTTATAGATGTTTATCACCAATCTTCAATAAATTTATGCATTACCAAAGTGGTTGTTTACTTTCGCGAATCGCTCACTGTATGTTACTTTGAAAATCAAATATTTTATCTGCCGCTAATATTTATCAACATACCCATGACCGTTTGACACAAATAGTTTGTAGCTGATTTGTTCTGTATTCGCTATTATTTTTTCGCTTGTTTACTTTGTCATACAAATTGTAATGTTATTATATCTCCTTTTTTATTCATTATAATTATTTACGGTTGGCGATAAAATTTTATATGGACCACGTCAGCAAAGTGACTTTATCGAACAAGCATGTTACTCGCCTAGCTTGCTTCTCTTGCTCGGCTCATAATCTCAGACTATAAAGAATCACTTTGTAACTAAATAACTATTACACAATTAGTTTATGATTACAGAAAGGGCGTTACTACAAAAGCATTAAATACTTAAATAAAACCGTTATTATGTATGTACGGCTGTTTGAGTTTATTCGTGAAAATGCCAATATTTTAAAGTGGAATACCAAAAAACGAATACATTACCGCTAATATTTAAAATGGACTTGTAGTAAATAAAAAAATACAAAGCCATTTCACACAAATACAAGCGGCCATTTCCCTTCGAAAAACTGCTCTCTTGCTAATACCGCAAAATTATTGAATCCAAATGAAAGAGAATAGAAATTTTATTTTAACACCCTATCTTTGATTTTACTTACTAAAAAACCGTCATTCTTGCATCGATTTCGTCCTTATTAGAACTCTTTAGCAAGAAATTGATAGGTTTTCAATAGCAGTTTCTAATGGAATTAACAAAGACACAATACTCACTAGTACAAAATAGCGTTGGTTACGAAGAGAATAAGTATTTAAGTAGTGAAAATAGTAACGCCATCTGTTTAAAGTAAACACAATCAAAGGTCGCTTGTAGTACCCAATTAGAAAACTAGGTGGAACCAAAAGACCTGTGTTGAAATAAAATTTTTGTCTTCGCTGTCTTTCCTCTGGGAAGTACCTAATTGCTTTTTGAAGTAAAACATTCGCTCGTATTTGTGTGACATTTGGCTTTGTGTTTAATTTACTTAACTTTACGTCTTAGTCACATTTGAATTTAAATTATTTTCCTTTTTAAAATTGCTTTAGTGCTCTAATAGTTATTTCTAGTATTCTTAACACCCAACTAAATTTTGTTTGCAATATAATCACGATTGTTTTTAGATTAGAAATTTGAATTATCGATTTTTTATTCGAAGTAATACAAGGCGTCTCTATAAATTTATGTCTCTTTATGTCAACAAATTATGTAACACAATCAAAGTATGTGTGTAACACGAAGAATTTAATAGAACGTATGTCATTAATGAATACGTGGCGGCAGCTGACGGCAACACTGTCAGCTACTAGAGTATAAACAGGTCCGGTACAAGCCATATGAATAGAAAATAATAATTAAAATGTTTTGAGTTAAATAAAATATAAAAATTAAATATTTTTATTTTAAACAAACGACATTTTTAAATGTATACGTCTTCAATCAAAAATAATATAGGCTAATACTAAGTGTATACGAGTGTACTGAACAAGAGATAATTTTACACTTTACTTGAGTTTTTTGTATTAAACCATCGATCATTGTAATAAAGCCACTAGTAAAATAGACATTTGTGTACCAAGGCTGTGTTTTGGCCGAATTAGACATTTGCGGCCGAGGCTAAGCAACTTTCTGGTTAAGTCCAGATAAATGTCAGATAAGCAGGTATACTGAAGATGATCGCAGGACCCAGCAGGACCCAGCACTTGATATTCTGAAAACCATGCATACTAGAATGAATAAGAACGAATGGAAGTGTCAGAAGGAGGCTGAAGTAAAAAAATAGACGTAACAGAGCTGAATTTATAGATACGTAATATTTTAGCCAGGAAAGAGTCGATGAATGTTATAAATATGGTAAATTTGTGAATGTAGTTTTAATGTATAATTTCAGTTTATTTTTATTTATGGTATTAAACTATAGCTGACATAATAAAACTCTTAAAAGTATATATATTTTTAATCTTTATTGTTAAAAATTATTTAGTTTTCATTTATTCTCCTTGACCTAGGAAAAAGATTATAAAACCCTGGTCATACTTGTTTACAATGTTGATATTCCCAATGATACAAAACATTACATATGACGTATTGTGGTACGGAATATGGCTATGCAGGTTTAAATTTATTTTTGCGGTCTGTTTTTGATCAACTGATACCTCAAATTCGTACAAGTCACGTCTTCGCACCACAATGTGACGTAGCATCAAATCTGCTTAATCTCATACCATTTTTTAAGTATCAAGGATATTCCTTGGGGTAGCTGATCATCATGTTTTAATTGAGTCATTAAACCATAAAATAACGAATATCAATAAATAGAATTCGGAATTTATTCCAATAACATTTTTCTGTAGGAATTATAAAGAATGTTTGGTTAATATACTGACAAACTTTTAAAAGTGGTAGGTGCATCAATATAAACATATTTTACATAATAATAGGTCCGAAAATGCTTCATGTATATTAAGCAAAAAAGTTTATTTTGATGTCCCCTCTACCACCCCTAAGAGTTTGTCGGTATATTTGCAGGATCCTTTGTATATTTAAATCTGTGCAATGTAAGTACTCATCAAATTCTTGTTTACAACTAAAAATATATTAAAATATAGTTCAGAAGTTACAGAGAAACTATTACTGAAAAAATTACAAAATACATTATGGGCAGGTTGTACAAAGAATGTTGTAAACTCAGTTTAGCAAACAGGAGTTTTATTTTTAACTGGGGCCCTATTCTCCAACTTGAATGATGTGAACATTCCACTGTGGGATGTGAAGTGTCCTATCACCAATTTCTTCTCTCGGTCATCGTATTCGGTATTCTTAAATCATTCACATCTCATAGGTTCACGGAGCACCGCTGCCAAATTTAAGTTGTTCGTTAGAACTATTTTAGGAGGCACTTTACTTCAATTTTTTATTATTTTATGACAATTGTAATAAACGATTATATTTTCCATTATTTTCTATTAAATCCCGTGCCAAAGATTTACTTAGACGAACATTTTTTATTAATATTCGGTCACTAAAGTCAAAAGGATCCTCTTTTCTTAATAAAATTATGTTTGGTCGATTAGCAGCTTCTTCCGCTTCAGCTAGACCATTCAAAATATGAATATAAATAAGAGCTTCGTCCAAATCCATTTTAATTAAAAAAAAAGTGACGTTTTGATAGCGCACGACAATGACAGTTCTTTCAATGTTCTCCCGAAATGATGCTCTTCTACTGGTTTTGACTAAGAGAAGTACGTTCTCTCGATTTTCATGCGAAGTGATCATTCACTTCAATTCAAGAATACCACTCACACACTTTTTAAGAGAACGGCTGTCCAGTTCGCATGAAATGATCATTCTCTCAACTGGAGAATAGGCTTCCTGGTTATATTCAAAAAACAAATTAATGTCATTTTTAAAACTGTTTAACAATAACCGATGAGTATACAACAAGGTTCACAGTTTAAACTAGGTCTACATTTTAACTGCCTATTGTACAACCCGCCATATGTACTATTAAAAATTAATTGTATTTCTTCAAAATGCATTTAATTCTGTTAATCAAAACCATTTGATAAAATAATTAAAATCTATGGGTATAAAGGTGGTTTTTTATACCTATGGTATAAAGCATACATTGGAGTAGCGTGTTGATTAAGCAACAGGATGTAGAAATTAAAATTTAGTAACATATGTAGTGGGATTCTAATTTTTTGGTACGGCTTTTATCGAGATTTCTATCTTCGTTCGACTAACAGCGATTTTTTCTATTCTATGTGTAATGTGTCGAGTTCGCACAGAAGAATCGCTGTCCTGATCAAAAGAAATTAACCACATCAAAGTTGTTTCACAGAAAAAAATTAGGTGCCCTGTTATTTTTAATTTATATCAATGACATTGTTGTCAAAAGGGTCAATATGACATTTACCTGTCTGCTGATGATGTCCGTATCTATGTTTCTTGTAAGTGGTAAGGATTCAATAACTTAGTAAGAGTTGTTAATGAAACTCTGCAAAATGTTTATAAATGGTGTTGCAATCATTTGTTAAAAATGAACACAAATAAAACAAAATATATGCTGAAAAGTAATAACTATTTGAAGTTTTTGGATAAACAATATAGGAAATTTGAGGAAATTCTGTTATCAAAACAGTAATTGAAGTTAAATTACATTTCCTATTTAGAAGTTGTGATGTTAGCAAACTAGCCAAATAAAGATAATAAAATTCAAGAGACGTTAAAATGGTGGTTTCCACCTTATCTAGACCAAGGCCCACAAGGGTAAACTCATAGCGTAACAAAAACGAGAAATTATTTAACTTGGAACGAAATACCGAAAGCCGATAGTAGTATTAGCACGTTGAATTTTTTGGTTTGTGAAGTATTGGCATTACTTAGGTTAAGCCATGTGATAATTTTCACAAGCCTTGATTTTTAGAACCATTTTATATCGCCTTTTGATTAGGGTTGAAAAACTTGTTCGAGCAATTTATCCAAAAATAATTGGCCCCTTTACCTCTTAAGCCTGCTCATGTAAAATATTTGGGCTTCTTACTTCACCTATTCGTATTCTATTGATAAAGGACAGAAGGATGAGTATTGCAACTATGGTAAAAGAAATAAATTGGCTTTCAGTTCAGAATTATGTTCAGTACATGACTGATATTTAATTATAAAATAAAAATGACATAGTACCATCGCATCAGATTTATTAGAAAAAAGTCACTATAAATCGCAATATCACAACTATAATACAAGAAACCAATCTGACTTTCATGTACGGCAAGCCATCACTAAAAGTTCCCAAAATATAATTTTTATTGAAGGTTTAAAAAATTTAATAGACTGCCTACAGAAATTAAAAAAAAAACAATAAATGTATTCAAAAGTAACCTCAAACAATACTTGATAAATAAACAGAACGGATATACTTTCTTGTGATAATACTCTTTAAACCTACCCTTTTTAATATTTCCCTTAATTTATTGTTATTTTACCCCTCGTTTTATCCACATTTATTATAGATTATTTGTTTTGAGATCATGTACTTTATTTTAAAAAATTAATTGATGTTATATTAATACCACTTACTATGTTTAAATTATTAATAGTTTTGCGAAGGTTATGGCAAATAATAGCCACAAAACTATTTTTGTGTTGAAGTTGATCCATAGATAGCAATGTAATTTAGAAAGGCATTCTCTCACCATACAAATAAATGACAACTTTATAATTAAAATAAAAAACAGAACAAAATACCTCGGTATCATAAATCATCCAAATTTTAAATAGGCATTATATCCTACCTCTCTTTTATATAATAAGAAAGTGCTTTGTATAAGAACATTATATTATCTGTCTTGCTGTACCTTTATTTTTGGAAAGCCTGAATTGAGATATTTATTAGTTGCAATAAATATCAAAAGAACTATATATTTTTAAATAATTTGACATTTAAGAGCCATTCACATATCACAGTTGTCATCTTGATACTTGACAGGCACAGCCAAGCATTATTTTGATTTTTGCCAAATAAAATAGACGGTTAATTATTCTATGGGGTTGCGACAGAGAACCAGTAAATTTGATGAAGGTCTTTTTGTGGCTAGGGGCAAAATAGTGGTACGCTTAATAGCACCACCATAAACAATCATTTTTAAGAAACTGCTTATATATTTTTCATATATTGGCAGGCTTGGCGACTAATTTCGAATGAAAATAGCCGCCAAAATGGCTATACGGTTGCAAGTATGAAGGTCGCAACCGGCCTTAGAAATTTCACCTTTACTATCAACAGCTATTGTTTGACAGGTCGTTAGAGACTGTTTGCAATTTATGGAATGTAAAGAATGTTTGAAAATTTTTACGTTAGAAATAATTGAAATTCCTTAAATATTCACATAGGGAATGCATAGGCGGATTTTAGGAAAATTGTTAATAAAGTAAGGATAAAGTTAGGATGAAGCGAAAATTCTGAAAATCAATAGGGTTCTAAGTTAGAAGTAAGTATTCAAGAAAATCAAAACCGCAAGTCAATCAGAACTTTTGTTCTAGAGTTATTGTACCGGCATACATACATACAGAAGACTAGACGAAATTTTTTTTTTTTTATTTTCGGATTCAGAATGATCAGAAACATGAAAAAAAGTTTTAAAAAATAGGAGTAAGAAAATGTTTTCGTCTGCACGAATGGAATACTGAGGCCCCATACGAAGGGCCTCAGTAATAAAAACCAAATACATATCTTTTCTGGATCTACAATAATTGGAAATTATATATAAATAATAAGTACGTTTTTTCTTTTACATTATTAAAGGATATAAAATTAAAATGTCAAGTCAAACTACAGACGTCAAACTTTCAAAACGAACATTTTTGTTGAAATTCGAAACAGAAAATTCCCATACGAGATTAATTTACTTGAAACCTTTCCCCGTACAGCACCTCGCTCTTCATCCAGGAACCTGGTCAAATTTTGCTAAGCCGGTTTTACAATCGTCTGTATAGGGAGCGATGTTGCAATTTTTCACTTAGTGTCTATTCCGTCTGTGCAGATGGCAGCATCTTATGGACAGTACATTTTTAAATCTTAACACAAGTTTCCTGAAATAATTAGGCAAAAATAAAAGAATCTATTTTGCGTTTTAGCTTTTAAATACTATAAAAAATGGTGAAAAGTCCATAACTTGTAAATGTTTGTTAAAAATCACAAAATATTATGCATTAAGAGGAAAATTTACATTACAAACTGAAAGACCTGCGGGGCAACGGTAGTTTAGTAGGTATAAAAATTACAACTTAAGGGTGGAGCCTAAATACTACAAAATTACTTCCGAGACTAAACAAAATCCGCATTCATTCATAATTTTAACAATTGCCCGTAGATACGAGGGATACGTATTCCAAACTCTAACGCGCTAAGTTGAGACTCATAGGAACCTAAAAATCCTACAACGGCTGCCGACAGACGTTCATCAGTTCTTGTTCTTGAGTGAGTCAGAGTTACCTAAATTAGGGGAACCAGAATTGTATTTGTTTTTCTCGGTGCATTGCGAGATATTGTTATAACTTATAACGCAGTTCAATTTTTTAGAGGGTTTTACATTATTTTTATATTTTAATTTAGTGAATAGGTTTAGTTAGATTAAATTAGATTTAAAGAGTATAGAATTGTGAAATATAAATACAAATAACGAAAAAATAGACGATTGGTTCGAATAAGGTAATTTAATACAGGGTATTTATTAATTGAGTGCCGATACTTAAGGGTGTGAATCCTTGGATGTTAAAGTTTTAAGAAAAAAAATAACTATTTTATTTTGCCCAAAAAAAAAGTGTTTCCACTCATGGTGGGTTCCTACCAAATTTCAACAAAATATGAAAAGCAGTTTCAATAAACTGCTTTTTATTTTCTTACGCGAAAAGGGTGCGTCGTACGAAAGTACGTCTATAAACCAAATTTGCTCCAAAATAAATAAGGATTTTAAAGATAATTTTGGTTTTTAGAAAAAAACAGTGGCGTACCATATTTTTGTTTAAAAATATTCAGTTCAAACCCGGTACGGACGTTACTAGTAAAAATTTAGAAGTCTTTTACGACAAAAAGGCGGGATTGAAAGTGAAAGTTTAGTCTGTTGGTGCATAATATACTATATTTATATATCTAATTTTTATTATTACACTGAATGTGACATGGCTTTTTTGCTTGCCGTTTTTGGATTAACAAAATATTATTTTAATGATTTAAAATAAACTGCCAGTAATAATAATTATCTGTACTTAAACATATACAGTGTTCATAAAACGACGCATCAAGAAAGCACCAAATTATTAAACTTTTAATTTACGTAACAAGTATTAAAAGTAATTTTAAAAAACCGACTTTAAAATCGTGCTGATGCCATTACCACATCTTAACCAAATTTATATGGGACGAAAAGAATTATAGAAATCTGACAAGGTGGTAAAGAATTATCGCTAAACATACATAAAAAATAAAAAGTTTGAGGATTTTCTCATGGACCCAATTATTAGATTTTGACCAAAATTAAAAGGGACCATCCCGGAAGTATCCTCTTTCCAGCAAAAAAAGAATCATTTAAATCGAACATTGTATTAAAGAATTATCGCTGAACATACATAAAAAAAATATATACAGACGAATTGAGAACCTCCTCCTTTTTGAAGTAGGTTAAAAAGGATATAATAATCTATATTAATTGTATTAACTAAAAAACTATTATCTGGAGTTGTATACATTTTCTTAAATTAATCTTATATGTAAAAATGTGGGTTCGCTTCCTAGATGAGTACCTAGTTAACTGTGCAGCCAAATTTATATTTATAATACAGAATTTTTTAAATAAATAAAGTTTTAGGTTTAATTAAACACCAAGTTTTATCAGGAATAACATTTTCTGAAAAAAGTAACATATAAAAAGCAGACTTTTTGCGAGCCACTATATATATTTTAGAGGACAATCCATATTATTTTAGAAAAATAAATAAAATTTTTGTATAATCACATAAATGTGATTTATCTTTTAGAATATTGTATATATTTGTCAAAGTTTACTATTTTTTTTTTTTTTAAGAAAAAACTCCTAAATTTAAAATAGTGTACTATAATAATAAGACATTAATTATATCTTAAATGGATCGCCTACTACCATGTTTTAGAAATAAATAAAATGTAATTCTTAAATTAATAAAAATATTCAAAATAATTTAAGATTCCTTGCGTTATGGTAATAAACATTAAACAAAATTTCTTACGAATTATTTAGTATTCTGTCTCGTACTTCCATGTCTCTATTAGCTTCGCTGTCAACAAGTTCCGGCAAGGCATATTGCATAGAAAAATTTTTAATTTTATTTTGAATCTTTTCTTCTCAAAAGCTGTCATTATGAGATATTTTCTCCACTTTTATTCCTCAGGAAGTCCAAAAGCACAAAATGCAAAAATCCATTTGTGTTATGTGCAGCTAGCCCTGAATTTGAATATACCAACAGTGGTTCTCCTTAATGGTCTTTTTTCCAAAAAGTTATTTCTCTACTGTATATTATTTCTTCTTTTACAGTTAGCACTTCAGCTCCATATGGACATTTTAACTCTATCATAGAGTTTTGTTTTTTTTTAATTCCATTCAGACTGGCAGCAACATAATCAAATTAGAATTCAATAAAATGTCCACATTTAAAAACTTTTACTTGCAAATAATTTTCCATATCTTATTTTGCTCTGAATTTATGGTTCCTGCCATATCGGGTGGCTTTACAAATAAATAAAAGATTTTAGGAAATTTTTTACAAATTTCTCCAAATTTTAAAGCAGTGACTTGTCTTTTATTGTGCCACAATGCACAATCAGCTTGTCAAATTCGTTTTTTCCTCATTTATAGAAATTGGCTAACTTTTTAGAAAAATTTCTCTTGCAACGCGCTTCAAAGGGTGTGACAGATCAAAGCCATACGCGAAAGCAAGAAAAAATATTTACATTACTTTAACGGATTGAAGAGATATTAACATGCTGGAATTAATAATTATTGTTAACTCGAAGAGGTATTCATTAAACAAAAACATATTTATAATTCACATCTCAGTGCATACCTTCCAATTTCGAGTATATATATTTTTAATAAATAAATGATAAAATTACTGTATGTAAACAATAACATGAATTCAAATCACTTACGTACTGTTTATCACTAAATAGTAGAAAAAGATATATATTTTGTTGGTGTCACCATCTAGACGAAAAAGCTTTTAACGTATTTCTATTTTTATTGTAATAAAAATAAATGCTCCTGTGGGCAAAAATTAAATATATTGTTCTAGCATTTTTTAACATTTCTATTTCTTTTCGTTTCTTTTCTTAGATTTTTTCAAAAGATACTTATTCATATTTTTAAAGTGACTCCAGAGAGGTATGGGCTAAGCCTTTACCTGTACTTAGATAAAATTTCTTTTAGTAAAATTAAAAAATAATCCGTAAAATTGGTGTACTATTAAACCTTTGCTTATAATATATATACCAATCTTAGTATTTAAGAAATAAATTACGTAAAAAATAAGGTGTACAAATACGTAAAATTTATTCATCCCTCGTAAAACATCAGTAAAATATATTATAAATTGTTTTCATTCACAAATATTAACTTCTTAAAAATCTAACAGAGGCGCCACTTTCCAGACGAAAAATCTTGCCATGTAAGGGTTTCGTAGTACCCCACTTTTAAAGTTTATTTTTGACTTATTCTGAAAGAAAAAAATATGTACATGTAGGTAAAGGTTAAATCTATGCTCCTCTGGAACCACTTTTTCAAAATTCAATTTAGTTTTTTCTAGAAAAAAATTGAGAAAATGAGTAAAAAAAGTGGAGTTTTGTATTTTTTTTTAGAAAAAATAGTTTCAAATTTTAAAAAAGTGTCTCCAGAGGAGCATAGATTTATCCTTTTCCTACACGTACATATTTTTTTCTTTCAGAATAAGGCAAAAATAAACTTTAAAAGTGGGGTACTACGAAACCCTTGCATGCTACGCTCTACAGCCAAGTAAATACTCCTCTTAAGAGTAAAACAAACTATAGACTTTCCACCATTCTTTACCGTACTCTGGACCCATTTTTAAAAACAATTTCTAAAAATATTATCGTTCAGAGCTCTATTTTTTTGATAAAAAAATCGCCGTCACTTCTTATTGACAACGCGTTGAACCTGGACTTAACTTTTTCTCAATTTCTAAGGAATACCCCTTTTAACTACACAGATTTATTAATAAACTAAAAAATTGACGGATGCGCTTTAAATTATGGCGAACACATTGCGTATGTTAAATATGGTGGAGGAACTTGGTTACTTATAACAACAAAATAGCAATTGGATCAACGCGGAACATTCTAAATAAAACCATATAGGAAAATAGCAGATATGAAATACAAAGAATATTCAATAATAAAAATAAAGACAGATTTTAGACTGTTTAAGCACAAAAAGAACTTTCACAACATTTTAAGTAATTATTCCTTCATGTTTGACATTTTATGTCATTATTTTTATTTTTGGTTATATGCATGGAGGTAGAAGGTAGGGAGATGCTCTCACGTGGTCCAAGACGGGTTCACTTTGAATCCTTCAAACAGCTAATCGTGATTTCAATCAAAGTTTTTTTTTATTTTTACGTTGTTTGCAAACTAAATATATTGTACATGTTAAAAGTTAAACATTGGTTGCTTGTGCTCAACGTATTTCTAGCGATCTAATAGATATTTATATTAAGAAATTATCTGAAATAACATTCCAAAACTAAATATACAACATATTAAATAATGTGCAGGGCCGTATTTGATATTTTAATTGTGTTTTGAGTGAGAGTGTTGTAACCATATTAGATCTCTGAAATAACATTCCACAACTAAATATACAACATAATAAACAATGTGCAGGGTCGTATTTGATATATTTATTGTGCTTTGAGGGAGAGTGTAGTGACCATATTAGGGTTTTGTAAAGAAAAGATGAGTTAAAAGTGTAAAGAATTTGCTGCAGTTGGTGCAAAAATTATATTAAAAATATTCATAAATATTCTCTTTGTTATCTTAAATTCTAGAAATTTACTTCAGTTTCATTATAAAAAGATTTTTTTTTTTTTTAATTATGAAGGTATAGAAACTTTTTTAAATTACATCGATAAATATATTAGTGTCTTAAAAACACGTAATTTACAACACCGACTTACAGTTTTTACCAATATGCCAAATATCTCAAGACCATTGTATTCGCTTACATGGAGGCCACAACAATAACTCCACCGGCCAGCAATTTCTGGGGGGCTATTTTCAAACTCGAGAGAAAGTGATTTCTCTCAAGATTTTCATAAGAAATGTAATGAGTTATCGTAAAAACAGTATTTTTAAAGCCAGTGAAAACTCGCAGACTGTTTCTTTTGGTTTATTTCGAGAGAATTAAAATTTTCCCAAGAATTTAAATTCTCATTAGCTTTAAAAATACTGTTTTTACATTGACATATGACATTTCACATGAAAATCATGAGAGAAATCAGTTCTTTTAAGTTTGAAAAATTATTAGTAGGTACATGTTGAAGTTTTCGTGGAAATTGTTATCCTCTAGAAAGGCTTCGAATTTTAAAATATCCTCTTCGTCAAATCAACGAATCGTCAAGAGACTATAGAGCACTTGGCTTATCAGAGAGTTACGATAGTGTGCTAGACGTTACTAAGCATGATCAAATTACTAACTAAATTCCACGCCATCGGGATTTACAAAATACATTTTTATACATATATTTAAAGTGACCTTATATTGAAAATCAAAAATCGAAAACAAGGATATATTTCTACGAATTATCTTTACCGTAGTGACGGTTTCGTTGTCACGTCACCATAAAAACTAAAATATTTATATTTTTTCGTTAGATAAAAGCAGGACACATGTTAACTCAGAACTAGTGGTTTTAAATCGGGACAAATATTTTCGTTTATTTACAAAAAAAAGCCTATAGTATATCCCTCTTTGCTCTATGGATGTAAGACGTTTGTCTTTAATGTGAACAAATAATAAAAAGGAGCTATTACTTTAAATTATCCACCTTATTTTAGTAAAATATATAGTGTGTGCTTAAAAATTTGCTTTCCTATTGAAAATATTGAACTTTAAATTTTGCCTAAAAATCTCTGTGTAAGTTCGAGTGGCCAGCAGTTTAGTTTTGTCAATATTTTTTTATATTAAAAAATAAATTTAGTTTTGAATTAACCTTCCAAATTCTCCTATATTTGTAGTAGAATTTAGTGGTCAACATATGGACAACTAAAGTGTCCTAGACGTAACCAAAGTTAAATTTATGTTATTAGTTATTACGCTGTTCTAATATAAGATATTGCACTGTATAGCTTGCTGGCTATTATCTAAAAATATATTAAGTTTAAGATGTTATGTTGGTAATGGGGTGTTAATTTGTTTGTTGTATCTAAGGTGTTAATATACTGTGACCTAAAAGATCTATTGTGCCCTCTTTTGTCGCTAATGCAGCAAGGAAAGTGTAGGATTTTAAGTGGCTTCAAGTTAGGTAAATCTCCCTCTTCTATTTGATATGTTCCTACGTATAGTGCCCTTGGATTCTGGAGTGCTACACATTCAGTTAGAATGTGAATGGAGGTTTCGTCCTCCTCCTCTTCCTCACAGAATCTGCACTCACTATCTTCTATTACTCTCAGTTTATAAGTTTAATTAAGATTAATCTCATTAAAATTCTAAAAATTGTAGCATCATGGAATCTCTATACATTTTCTTCAGATCTCTATAATCCACTTTCTTCATCTTTTAAAATGATTATCTCAAGGGATTCTTGGCGTACAGATGTCCTGCAGTAAAATCTTTCCTTCAATAATGAAACAGCCTACAAAATTCTGATGCCTTGGTAGGATTCCCCACTCGACCATTCACTGTTGGGTTCTAATTAACAGTGCTGTTCCTAAAGTGGCGCTGGGAAACAGTAACAAAGCCTACACAGAACAAGAGATATTACAACCTTAATACTTCTCTTTTTATAGGAGTGTTATACTTTTAATTAAAGTCAAGAAAACATTTTAAAATATCTTTATTTGGACACCATTTTATTCTTAATACTCTATGAAACATGTTTATATCATCCAGTATTTTTTCTTGAAAGCGGAATTTGGTGGAAATGCTGTCAATAGCATCCTGTGAATTGCTTAGCCAACCTCCCATTTTAAAACCTCCTTGTCCATAGATAATGATGATGTTATTTATGAACTTTACTGCTTGATCTATCTTCTTTACGCTGTCCATATACTCGCCCATGTCGTGCTTTGAAAAAATTGCTTTAAGGGCCACTGGTTATTCTATTATAAAATTTAAATCATTTCTGTTTTTGACGTATTGAGCACACAATCTGAAGAAGAACGATTCTCATATATCATCTCTGATAGGTACAAATCTTCTCGTCTGGGCTCTCTCTAAAGAGAAATCCTTGGACAGGTTGAATAAAAGTTTTTTTAATAATAGTTTTATGAAATAAATCAAGTTAATAAGAAGTATACTGGATTGACTATTACTCTAAAAATTACACAAGAATGTATCTTTTAAAATTATTTTTCGTACTTTATTAAATTTAAAATAAAACCGTTAAAATCCCATCGAATACATCCTTGCATTATTTTGGTGAGTGCGAAAAAGATGCTTCTGGCCGACATATCGAAATTCGCGAAGTTGAACTGGAGCGCCCTTTGGACACGTACACCATAAAAGCACGCTTCGCTTGTCCCACCCACCCACTGACCACTACAGAAGCAAGCGAGCTAAGCGAGAGCGCCCTTTTTTCATTTATAGCATAAGAGCACGCTATGCTCGTCCCACTCACATCCTAATCGTTACAGGACAGGGCGAGCTAAGTGAGCGCGCCCGGCCGAGATTTCTAACTTCGCGCTAATTTGGAAACGTCGGCCGGGTGCACGTTCACCATAAGAGCACGGTACGTCCACCCACCTCTTAACCACTACAGAAGAGAAGAAAGCGAGCGCGCCCGGTCGACGACGTTTCGAAATTTGCGCGAATATCGAAACGTCGACCGGGCGCGCCCTTTTGCCATCTACAGCATAAAAGCACGCTATGCTTGTCCTATTCACCACTTAACTACTACTGAAGACAGCGGGTGCAGCCAAAGAAATGTGAAAAGGGTGTATTCGCCCATAGTTGTCAGGACACACGTGAGACGAGCAAAGCATGCATGCTCTTATGATATAGGTGGAAAGGGGGACGCCCGACCGACGGTTTTAAAATTCGTGGGCGCGCTTGCTTCCTTATGTAGTGGTTAGGAGGTGGGTGTAAAGAGCGAAGCGTGCTCTTATGGTGTGTTAACACAAAGTAATATTGTTTAAAAGTTTTTGAAAAGTACATTGTTAATTACTTTATAGATTATGTAATATTATTATTTAATTATTATGTACCACAGCCGTTCAATTAAAATGGATAATTATATCGTCGAATATGACTGAAAATAAATTATTGGAAGTAGTGCTTTTTAAATTGTTTGGAAATGTTATGTTAAAAATATGGTACTTTTTGTATTTCTCTTTCGTTGATTTTAATTAAACACTTGGCAACACCTCGTATTTTTAATGACAGAGCATGACAGATATAATTATAATGAATAAGTTAAGATAAATTAACCTCATAAGCGCTTAATACATAATTTTTTGGGTTATGTGTATGTGTTTCAAAGTGTCTAGGAACTTTCTGTAAATGTTCAGTAGTAATATCCGTCGTTCGGATGTCGGAGTATATTAGCAAGGCTTAGATATCGATAATTTTGTTCAAATTCCAACTCATGTTTGAATTTAAATATATTAAAAATATAGTCCCTTTGTTTAAGAAATAATTCTCAACTCGGCAACAATGTACTTCGTATAATGCATCCTTTAATGTTAAATCAAAATAAATTTAATTAACCAAAAATATCATTATTAAAATGTAAAAAATAGGATTTCTTCTGGTTTCCGAAAACAAATTTCGTTAATTATGTTATTTTAGGTGTCTAATAGTGTAAAAATACACTTTTGTGAAAATGTAAAAGTTTTGTGTATATTCAAATTTTACCCAATTTCGTACCTTTAGTCCGGAGTCTTCAGTTTCGCTCATATAAATTACATTTTTTATTTTACCTCAACTTCCTCTATAGATACATCATGAAGCCTAGCCTGTTCTAAATCCAATCTATCCTTAATAATTTTTGGTCCATTTTTCTTTACAGTAATTCCTCTTTTTGCTTAAGTAATCTTGCTTATTATTTATCTGCTTCGACTTGTGCTTTTTTATTCTTGCTACGCTGCTTCTTGTACCTGTTGTCCTCGATGCAGAACTTCTTGATGGGGCTTTTTGCTGCTGACTTATCTCTCCATTTCCTTTTCAGTCTCTGGCAGACTTGTCAGCAGATTTTCTTGTATTAATAGACTGCTACCGCTTGGCAATTTGTATCTTCTGCCTAGACATCTCTGTATCTGTAGCGTGTGGAAGGTGGGTTATTCCCACGGCACTTAGGCCTCGTTATGCTCATTGTGCATCCTCCTAAGATGATAGGCACCTCCTAGCTAGTGAGCCAGCCTACAGATTTATTGTAGTTGACAACATCGCCAAGAGGTGCTTCTCTTATATAGGCCGGTGTTAGTCGATACTCGCCGAACACAAATCTTCTAATAAATGAGAGCGTCGAGCAATCGTAAAGGGTATGCTCGATGGTCGTATCTTCTTGTTCGCACCATCTTCAGAGTGCGGATTCTGACAGCCCCATGATATGGAGATCCTTCCGTACTTGGCAATGACCAGTCAGAATGCCTGTGACTAGGCGCAGATTCTGTCTAGTCATAGTCAAGTATTTGTTTGCTGCAGTGTTGTCTGGATAACTTAAGAGCTCCCTGGCAATTCTGCAGTTTCTTATTTCATCCCATGTTTCCTTGAATTGCACAAGGGAATGTTTAATTAGGTCTGTCACTACCGATTTTGTCAGGCCAATAGAAGGGCCAGGTCCAAAAAGTATTTGCTTGGCTGCTTTCTTGGCTAGTGAATCAGCAAGACGGTTACCTTTCGATGTGGCGTGACCTTTGATCCATCTTAAGGTGACCACATTATTAGTGGATACTTCGGCCAAAGCTTCGTGACATTCTAGTACTAACCCTGCCTAGGCATATGGATCAATTTAATACTCGAAAGGACCAGCAAATGTTAGGTTTTAGAGAAATAAAACAAACCTTCATTTCACTTTTCTATTTTCCTCAAAGGTCTTCTCGACATTCATTTTTGAAACCATGGAAAAATATAAAGTTCATTCGCAAACGTACAATGATATATGAAACACAAATCTAACAGAGGGCATCTGACAGCCCTTTAGACTCACGTATCGGGAACAACACTAATAATTTATAGTGCGCATGTCGTACGCGTTTTATTTGTACATCGGTCTCCTTTTGAGAGAGTAGGTGAGCTGTGTCCAGGCCGTTGGTATTTATGCCGGTCGGAGTAACCAGGGTATGGATTGAAATTTTCTGGTGGCGACGAAGCCGCCACCTTACGAGACGTCGTTGCTTCGTCATTTGTTGTTACGGCATTATTATTATCTGTTCATGTATGTGAAATTTGCTTCTAAGGTTTATAAAATACTACTGCTAGTCACCGCGTAAATGAAAACAAACAAGACGCATTCACACAAACACCTTCCACCACAGCAATTACAAATCATTAGTGTTGATCCGATACGCGAGTGCCCTTTAGCAGTAGCCGTCTGACGATTTACATACCTCACCTGTAACTTGGAGATAAGGGAAATAAAGATAGGAAACGCTTATAAGAAGCACATGCTTAACGACTAGCTTAAATGCAGTTAACATCTAATCCACTATGGGGCGCTTTCATCGATATCAAACAAATAACGTAGCGAGACATTTAAAAACCTGATAATAGAGGTTGTATGAATATCGATTTCACTCTCATTTTCTGGTAAATAAATTTAAACAATGGTAATTACGCTAAATTATTTATTAAAAAAAATACTACACTTACAGTTTATTATCGATTAATTATTGTAAATCTAATCATGACAAATATTTTTTAAGTTTTGATTATAACTTTAACATTTTTCTTCTGATTTTCCAAACGAATGGCCAACGGTGTCTCATTTATAAAAATGTTAAATGCAAACTCAATAATGATAATTCAGATATTTTTCTTCCTATATCAAATTTTCTCTTCAACGTTTTAAAGCTATTTTCTTGTTCTAAAACAATACATAATAAATAAATACCTACTTTGGGACAGAAGTTGGCTACTGTTTGTTACCCTCATGGCTAGATCTTACTATAGTAAATTAAAGAACGCTTCATTGGGGTTGTTAAATTCATTTATGTGGCATGTGTTACTAATGTAATACGTGCTTCGACTTATTGTAATATTACAAAATATAATTATTGTCCTCAAATTCCACACAAAAAACACCACCATTTCATTTAGTTCATCTTAGGGGATAACACAATCATGAATACAAAATTTAAAATTCAAATTCAGGATTCTACGATATACTATAAAGACTAGAGATAAGGAGGTGAATCGGCATGCTCAAAATACGGTCCCAAAAATCACACGTCAATTGAACTTTTATAATTAACTGCATGGGCGCTGGTACGGTTTACGTAGTTAAAAATACACGGCTTCTTATGGGAATTATACATAATTTTGTCAAAATAATAAAAATAAACTTGTTTATAGCTAAATAAAGCACAGAATATACTGTTGTATTTATTTCTAAATAAGTCTTACATATTTTAAGGAGGTCCTTTCGCCACCAATGTTAAATAAAAAATATTAGATTATGACTAAAATTAATTTTTTTCTAATAGAAGAAGTCCTTATTTATCTAATAGTGAACTTTTAACTATACCTTACCGTGCAAATTTTTGAGAATTTTTTTTTTTTAATATGTGTTTGTACAGTGTCTTACGAGAAAGTAAGACTTCAACAACAATTTTCGAATTATAATTAATTTTACTATTATTTATTGATTAGATGGAGTAGAAAAAAACTAAAAATAAGGTTTTGGAAATATATAGGTTTTGTTTTTTACAATAAAATATATAGGTTACCGTGGAATTTATTGAGAAATTAATATTAACAAATCACAAAAAATTTTCAACTAGGTTACTTCAAATTTTTTTTTAATATTAATTTCTCAATAAATTCCAAGGTAACCTATATATTTTATTGTAAAAAACAAAACCTTAATATTTCAAAAGCCCTATTTTTAGTTTTTTTCTACTCCATCTAATCAATAAATAATAATATAATTCGAGAATTGTTGTGGGGGTCTTATTTTCTCGTAAGACACTGTACAAATACTCACATTTAAAAAAAAAATCTCAAAAATTTGCACGGTAAGGTATAGTTAAAAGTTCAACATTAAATAAATAAGGACTTCAACTATTAGAAAAAAAATAAATTTTAGTCATAATCGAATATTTTTTATTTAACATTGGTGGCGAAAGGGGTGGCGAAAGGACCTCCTTAATTGATACATTATTTACTATTTATTCCTATTTAAGTAAAATGCAAATTATTGATGATAAGTGTTGAAATTTGATGGGTAGGGCTAATTATTTTTTAATTAAGGCTAAATAAGGCTGAGGGCATACTAAGACACGGTTTAAATAAAAATATTTAGTCAAGGATTTTACAAAATTTTATGAAAATAATAAAAATCAAATTGTTTATTGCTAACTAAAGTACAGAAAATACTGTTGGTATTAATTATAAATAAGTCTTTATGTTAAACATTATTTACTATTCATTATTTAATTTTATCCAAATAAAATGAAAATTAGGTATGACCAAATTTGAAAAGGTTTGTTAAATGGTGAAATTTGGTAAGAACAGTTTTGTGGTAATTTTGTATTCGACAACTACAATTTCATTATCCTGGTGAATAGTTTCTTCAGCAATAGGTTCTAGTATTTTCTTCCCTCTTTTTATTCTAACAAATTCAGTTCGGTTCAATGGTGGTTTCGTCTTTTCCTAATACTGGACAAGTATGAAGGGAGATTCGGGAATATACATGGTATTGCTTCGTTCTTTAATCTAGACCTTTCCCTTTTTATATTGTTAACAGTACCATTAATTAAAATAGTCTCATCAAATTTTAAAATATCATCTTCTAAAAAGTGAAGCTCGCAAACAGAATCATAACTAGACAGTACTTTATCAGCCCTAGGTATCACATGCTGCCATTGTTCTAAACGTTCAGGATCCTATAAAAAATGCAATGACTAAATTGGAGTTCAATAAAGAAAAATAACAGTAGTAGCTCTTCATCTAACATCAAAAAACATAAAAAAAAGCAAATTTTATTTTCTAGTAAGTTAAATTTAATGTGTAATTATTGTTGTTTGTAATTCAGGATTTATGACTTTATTATTTTTTATTATAGAATTTTGTAATTAAATAAACTACACTCCGTAAGATACGGGTTGTAACTATTTTACAATAAATATATATTATTTAGAAATAAATACATTATTTTACTTACACTGGGAGCTTTAAAAAGACTTGGTTTTTTATCTCCTTGTGTTTTCTTTAATTTTTTATCGGATTTATATCCCGTTTTGCAACCCAGAACGAAGCAAATCCTGCTTTAACGTTGTTTATTTTTACTCATTGTTACTTATAGTCAGGTTCTTTATTTCAGCTTATTTTTATTTTTTTTTTACTAAATTTTACAAAAATCACTTTAATTCCCATTGACTTGCATAGAAAATAGACGTCGTTATTTTGCCTCCCGCCAACTACAGTAGTTTTTTGGAACTACATAAAAATAGGGACGGAAATTTGAAATTTGACCAAGGCCGATTCGCCTCCTTATCTCTAGTCTTCATAGATATACATACAACTAAATGACATTTTTATTAACAAACTGTCTACTTCTGTCCACGTCAACTGTCTGTCTACAAATGACGTGTACCCTAAGTTAACATCTGAGACGTAAAGATGACGCCATCGATGCTGCGGTCGATGGATTTTTGATCTTTATATCCCTGATCTTTGCAGAAACCTTTAAAGAGGTAATATGTAAATTTTGAGCCGGAGGTACGATAATTTTTTAGCCGATATATTTTACAACTTTGTATTGTCGGGTGTCCCCTTTGCAGGCTTTTTAAACTAAATCCTTACAGATGACACTTTCTTATGGTCAAACAATTCACAAAATGCCAGCCGGAAGTACCATCGTACTGATCGTACCACCTTACGGCCGCTACCTCTTAATCTATCTGCCCACAATATGATTATACAGAAACAATTACTAAGGCTCCCTACCTATGGGACCTTATTATTGCATTCTCAATTTAAGAAGTAAATGATCCAAATATTTTTAAATAGACGAGTTTACGGAGTAAATTGCCTAACTATTTTTACATGGAGAAGCGTTAAGGTACAGCAATCAAATATTTTGATAAGGGATATAAGAGATAAGGGACCAAATATTTTTACATGGACATGCTTAAGGCCCAAAACAGTAAACATTAAAATCACTTACTGGATCATGGATAATTTATACCAAGAATAGAACTTATCAAAAGTTAAGTTTGGGTCACTACGCATTATTATCTCATTTTAAATAAACTAGCGTCCGTTTTTGATCACTGTGCAGTAAATTTAAGTGTAAAGCAGTTTTTTAATCAAGTCTCCTTAAGTTAGTGAATAAAGACCTAAACACAAGATTTTAGAAAATCTGGGTAGAATCTTACTTCTTATCTTACTGGTATTAACCTTTCGGGGGTCGCGCGCGGACTCTAACTCCGCAACTTTAAAATTTTCGTACTAATTCTCGAACGCGGCAACGCCGCCCGCTGCGCTGTTCAGTAGTCTCCTAAAATAGGCTAATAAATATCAGTGTGAAGTTATAGGTCAGTGCGTGCGTTTGTTTGAATATTATTCTTGTTTGCGGAGTAACAGTCTGCGCGCGACCTTTATTGTACAAATTTTTATTTAAACTGAAATAAATATTTAGTATTTTTTATCAACAGTAAGTATACTTTTTTTTAAATATTATGCACAGAATGTTAATTAGAATTTTCTTTTAGTGTGGTCATGGGAAAAAGAACAAGAGCATTTGGAAAATATTATGTCTGAATGCTTGAATGAAGATGAAACATCAGAAGTTGAGTTTGATGATGAGTCAGACCATTCAGAAGTAGATATTGTGGAAGAACTGATCAATAGTGATACTGAACCAGAGGTTACCGAATCCGAGGATTCTGACAGTAATGATGAAATTCCGAAGGAGACGTTTGTCGGAAGAAACAAAACAACAATTTGGTCTAAACATCCAATTCCAACGCACGGAAGAACAAGGAAAGAAAACCTGATAAAGCATTTACCAGGTGTAAAACAACCAGTTAAAAACTTGAGAAATGCATCGGAGATTTGGGCCCACTTTTTTTCCGATGTAATTTTGAATATAATTGTAGATTGCACGAATCAACATATACAAGCTAAACGTCCCGATTATCAGCGAGAAAGAGATGCCAAAAACACAGATTTGGTAGAAATCAAGGAGCGGATAGGACTTCTTTATTTAGCCGGAGTTTTAAAGTTCAGTCGACTAAATCTTGACGATCTGTGGAGCAAAAATGGTACGGGGGTGGAGGTGTTTCGACTAACGATGTCCCAGCAAAGGTTTCGTTTCCTATTGCAACTTATAAGATTTGATGATTATACTACACGTGACGAACGTAAGAAATATGATAAACTTGCTCCAATAAGAGACGTTTGTGAGAATTTCATCGCTAACTGTAAAACTGATTACAGTCCATTTGAGAATGTAACGATTGATGAGAAGCTCGAGGCATTCCGAAGAAACTGCAATTTCCGTCAGTACATTCCCAGTAAGCCGGCCAGATATGGGATAAAGGTGTTTGCACTGGTAGATTCCAAAACATTTTATACACTAAATATGGAAGTGTATGTTGGTAAGCAACCGGAGGGCCCTTTCGCAGTGAGTAACTCGCCAAAAGATGTTGTTGCCAGACTGTGTAAACCAATAAAGGGAACTGGTAGAAACGTAACAGTTGATAACTGGTTTACTAGTTTAGAGCTGCTTGAAAATTTGCAAAAAAAAATTAATTTGACTCTCTTAGGCACAATAAGAAAAAACAAAAGAGAGCTGCCACAAGAATTTGCTAATCCTCCTCGCTCTCCTCTTTCAAACATATTTGCTTTCCAAAAAAACGTTACCTTGGTTTCCTATATTCCCAAGAAGGGCAAAAACGTTTTATTGGTATCAGGTATTCATTATGAAGACGAGATAGATGACAACACAAATAAGCCAGAAATAATAATGGATTATAACCGAACCAAAGGAGGTGTCGATTGCGTAGATAAGTTGTGTGCAGCTTATGATGTTTCGCGAAACACTCGACGCTGGCCAATGGTAGTTTTTTATTCTTTGATCAATATTGCAGGAATAAATTATTTCATTATATATTTAACAAACAATTCAACGTGGAACACTCGAAGACGAAAATTCCTCCAAACCTTATCCTTCCAGTTGGTTGAAGACCATCTTCGACGACGTCTCATTCAAAATATTCCAAACGTCATAAAGGATCAAATAAGAAGAATTTTAGCGGTACCACCACCACCACCACCTCAACTTGATGTTGATAGGCGTGGTCGCTGTGCCTATTGCGACAGGAAAAAGAACAGGCCTGTGTAAAATGTGAAAAGTTTATTTGTTTAGAACACTCTTTAAATGTTTGTCGCGAATGTTCAGTTCTTGACAATGACAGTGAGTGAAATATGGTTTTACTTTATCTTATATTGTTCTTTTTCTGCTGTATTATTCAACTATTATAAGTAAAATAAACGTTAAGAAAAATAAATAAATAAATGATTTTAATTAGAAATATATTTTAATCATCTGCGGACTGAGAGTCCGCGCGCGACCGTTCTTGTCCTAAAATATAGCGCGACCTCCGAAAGGTTAATATTACTTCAAAATTTTAACATTTCGAATTGTCCAATTAAACAGTGAAGCATAGCACAAGAGCCTCTGAAAGAAATTGGGAAGAATTTTCAGTAGTTTATACACTATCGTTAAAATATAATCTATTTTTAAAATTAACTTTGTTACTTTCATTGCAATGGTTGCCACAGTAAAGAAACAATCAGCACTTCAATGAAATCCGAATCAGGAGAATCCACTCCTTCCAGAATCAGCATCCAGGCAGAGGCTAAGTTAAGGCCCAAGTTCTCGCAAGGATTTCATACGCTCTCCCAAGGAAGACATAAGTGAAACAGAAAGAATGCAAATGAGCTAAAGAGCGCGTCTTTGCTTAATTCTCGCGAACTTTTCCGTTTCTTTCTCTCCCCGTTCCGTACCCCGCCGCCCCCAGGATGCTTTCCGAACCCCCTTCGTCACCAACTAAGGGTAGAGTTTTTGCCACAGGCTCACATGCGCAAATGAAATCGATTAAAATGCGAGTTTGTGCTTTGAAGAAGAAGTATTAATGGCAGGGGGCCATGGGGGCCGAGCCGGATGGGGTTAGGACAAGAAGGATGTAAGAAAGGAGGCGAAAAGAATGCTGTGCTGCCTGCCTGCATTCGTCTTGAATATATTAGCGCGCCGGCCTCGGAGATCGGTCGGACGCAAGAACTTCGATGATTTGTATGCACTTATTTGGACCGAAAAAAATGATTAATTAGTTTCTGTTGAATTCGTTTTAAATATTGATATGTTTCACTATAAAGAAAAGTGAATAAATGATCTGAATAGTAAATTGAAATTGTGTTTTAACTCTTTTTTATTTTCCGTTTACAAAATACGATTTCTTAGAAAAGATAGTAATGAAGTAGAAGATGTTATTTATCGTTTGTGACTATAATGAGATTTTCTTTAATAAACTACAATGATGATATATAATTCTTTGTATTCTATATTATACTCTAAACAGTTTAACAGACCCCGCACCCCTTAATTCCTCATTTTTATTCATATTTTTTTCTGAATCAATAGGCTTCATCCCCTTAGAAAGCTTGATTTTTCCTAAAGATTTCTTGTTGATATCGCTTTTGGTGTTTGATTTATATTTTCTGTTATTTCAACCCTCCTTAAGGGTTAACTAACTATTTTGTTTACAATTTTTTAAAATCGATTAATCGATTATTATATTTGTTTATTTGATAACCGATTATTTTTGAGTAATTAATTCTTTTCGATTTTTTTCGATTAATCTATTACTCGATTATTTTCGATTAATCGATTATTTTCGATTAATCGATTATTTTTAATTAATCAATTATTTTCGATTAATCCAATACTTTCGAATATTCAATTATTTTCGATTAATCGACTATTTTCGACAATCGATTTTTTCGGTAATTGATTATTTTAAATAATCAATAATCGAATATTTATTTTGATAATCGCCCAGCCCTAATTTTAACCCCCGTTATCTTCCATTTTTAGTCAGATCTTATGTTGCAGAATCAAAAGGCTTCATTCTTTTGTAGAAATTGATTTTTACTAAAAATTTGAGTTGATATCTTTTTCATTTTTAAATTAGGTTTTTTTAAATATATCAACACCCTTAACCCCCCACTTTAATTTAGATTTTTCAGAATAAATAGGTTTCATCTTCTTATAGAGCGGACGGACGGACGGACGAACGAACTAACGGACATACGGACGAACGGACGGACCTTAGACTAGGTAATAAAGAGAGAAATCATAACGCCGCTAAAAATCTTGTTTTATTCTGACCTTAGAACACATATAGTCAGGAAGGAGCATACCACGTCCGCTCCAATCTAATCGATCTGACGGAAGTGGTAGCCATCTTGTACAATGGATGACTCATCATCATATGATAAATGGTTTCTAAAATTGGTTTATAATTTTAGTGATTAAAATTTGTTAATAATTTGGATGTTTCATGTATTAATTTAAACTTTTATCAAGTGTATGTTTTGTAGACATTTTTAAAAAGTGTTTAGTGTTTTAGTATTTATATAGTATTACTGATAATTTTAAATTTTTTGCGTTAAAAGACAAACAAGACAATATGGTCAGTTGTTTGTCTTTTGAATATAGCAGCACAGCTAAAAGTAAACAGGAATAATCTACATTTCATAAGCAAGTATTTTGTTCTCTCAATTATCAACCACATTAAAGATTTTTTAAATTTTTAATATTTTAAATTTGTAAACAAACATGATAAGTGCGTCTGCGATCAACTGTGCTCATAGGCGTAGTCTAATGGTTTATAGGGCATACATAATTTTATTTAAACAATTCTTTTATGCAATTTTAAGATATTTATGTGGTTGCTAAAATGAATAAATTATTGTTCAATTTAGATTTATAAATTGATTGCAAGTAAACAATTTTCAGAATTCTTTTAGATTCTAGATTTACAAATTATATAAATTAATCCCAGGTAGACAATTTTCAGATTTCCTAAAGATTCTCAAAAAACAAAGTCATGATTAAGTTCATGCAACAAACAAATTGTGAGCCAAAATATCTTTTTGTGTTCACGCCATTTTAAAGCAGATTGTTTTGATCGAACCTCAAAACCAAGAATAAGACTTCTACCAACAGCTGTTCCAACAATAAAAGTGGTCCGGTTGAAGTATATAAGCAAATAAATTATTTACTAACTATATCATGTGTTGTTTTTTTCGTATAATAGAAGTTTATTGTATGAATGTAATGCACCCTATATAATTTATTACAAAGTTATTTACAAAAACGAACACAAATAGAATTAACAATATCTCAAGTAAGGAAATAAGTAGCATATCGCATGCCTCAAGATACTGTCTTAGGTCCTATCTTGTTTAATTTTATTTTAAATAATTTGTCGTTTAAATACAGATGGAAATATTGTAAGTTTTTCAGACGATACAGTTATTCTGTAAAATGCAGAGAACTGGAATTGATTAAAATTATTAATAGAAACAGATCTTATAAAAATTTTCGAATGGTTTGATTATAAAAACTTACACACCTTTGATAAAACTTATGTTGTTCCATTATACAGTTACAAAAAGATGACCTCTTCCCATAGAAACAATAAAAGGTAACGTTCAGTAGTTTCATATAAATATTACAAATGACATCAAATACCTTAGAGTACAAATTGACTCTCATCATAACTGGACTAAGCATACAAATAATGCGTAGAAAGTACATTTAAAAATTATCTTTTTACACTCATAGAATCATTATCCTTTCTTGGATAGGTGTTTTACCTGCTTATCCAAAATTGTCCTGAAAAAAATAATACTAATAATATTATGTAATAAAATGATCAGAAATTCTCTTCGATTTTATATGTTCTCCAACAAAAACATCTAAGAAAGAAATATCACAGCACTAAATATAAATACTATAAAGACTAAATACAAGTAAAGGATATTTAATTTTTTTAACGCATATCTACAAAACATATTTATTTTTCAAACCTAAATAATTTGTAAAATATAGATTAATAAAGACATTGTCACAATAAAGACCTAAAAAAGTCAATATTTTTTTTAATACATTATTGCTTTGATTTTTCAAATGAAATCCCTCTATAAATTATCCCAAAAATATTTTCTTCTATTTATCCCACCCAACATGCAATTTTAAAGTAAAATTTATTCACATAATGAAGATTAATAAAAAAAATACAAACTTCTCGCAAGAAAATAGCAATTAGTTAAAATGTGTGAAATTGATAAAAGACCCCGCAATAATCTTATGGAAATTGGGTTTCTGTCAAATTATCTGAATTTTTGTTATGTTGTAGATTTTATCATCCTGAACAAAAATCTCCATGGGCACAAAGTGCCAAAATGAATATTTTGGTAGTTACGGAGCTGCCAAAGCTTCCCTGACCCGTTGCAAAACTATTCATTTTCAATACTATTTACAGATGTCAAAAGCATATTTTAATTATTCTAATATATAGGGTAATATTTTTGAGGTCACTGGATTCAACCCTCATGTCAGATTGGACAAATTGACCGTTGACAGCTGTCAATTCACTGTCAACGAGGAATATAAAAGTAAATATCCTCTTTTCACATTGAGAGTTTGGGTTTTTGAGGTCGCTGAATTCAATTCTTATGTCAGATTGGACAAATTGACCGTTGACAGCTGTCAATTCATTTTCAATACTATTTACAGATGTCAAAAGCATATTTTAATTATTCTAATATATAGGGTAATATTTTTGAGGTCACTGGATTCAACCCTCATGTCAGATTGGACAAATTGACCGTTGACAGCTGTCAATTCACTGTCAACGAGGAATATAAAAGTAAATATCCTCTTTTTCCATTAAGAGTTTGGGTTTTTGAGGTCGCTGAATTCAATTCTCATGTCAGATTGGACAAATTGACCGTTGACAGCTGTCAATTCACGGTTAACGAGGAATGTAAAAGTAAATATCCTCTTTTCACATTGAGAGCTTGGGTTTTTGAGGTCGCTGAATTCAATTCTCATGTCAGATTGGACAAATTGATAGTTGACAGCTGTCAATTCACTGTCAACGAAGAATAGAGAACTAAATATTCTCTGTTGACATTGAGAATTTGGGTTCTTGAGGTCGCTGAATTTAATTCTCATGCCAGATTGGAAAAATTGACAGTTGACAGCTGTCAATTCACTGTCAACGAAGAATAGAGAAGTAAATATTCTCTGTTGACATTGTGAGTTTGGGTTCTTGAGGTCACTGAATTTAATTCTTATGCCAGATTGGAAAAGTTGACAGTTGACAGCTGTCAATTCACTGTCAAAGTAGGATAAAGAAGAAAATATTCTCTTTTGTTATTAAGAGTTTGTCAACTACCATTTTCCCCAATTCTACAAAGAATTGAATTTAGCGAGTTGGCCAACATAAACTCTCAATGTGAAAATAGGATATTTACTTTTATATTCCTCGTTGACCGTGAATTGACAGCTGTCAACGGTCAAAAACTCAAACTCTCAATGTGAAAAGAGGATATTTACTTTTATATTCCTCGTTGACAGTTAATTGACAACTGTCAACTGTCAATTTGTCCAATCTGACATGAGAATTAAATTCAGCGAACTCAAAAACCCAAATTCTCAATGTGAAAAGAGGATATTTACTTTTATATTCTTCGTTGGAAGTGAATTGACAGCTGTCAACGGTCAAAAACTCAAACTCTCAATGTGAAAAGGGGATATTTACTTTTATATTCCTCGTTGACAGTTAATTGACAACTGTCAACTGTCAATTTGTCCAATCTGACATGAGAATTGAATTCAGCGAACTCAAAAACCCAAATTCTCAATGTGAAAAGAGGATATTTACTTTTATATTCTTCGTTGGAAGTGAATTGACAGCTGTCAACGGTCAATTTGTCCAATCTGACAAGAGGGTTGAATCCAGTGACCTCAAAAACATTACCCTATACAGGGTGGTTCATTTAACTTGAGACAGCGCGATATCTCAAAAACTGTAAGTTTTTCAAAAAAAAAGTTTAAATAAAAGTTGTTCGACGTTACGGGGGAGGTGTAATGATGGTTATTTTTTTTACATTGACAACTTTTTGAAGGTTTTTTCAAGGTTAACTCTCTTTTTTTAAATGGAAATATAGATTTTTTATTTCAGAATCTTGTTGTATATAAAAAAACAAATAAGTTTTGTTTAAAGAAATTTTTCATAGATAAAAAATAAAATAACATTTTTTTTTTCCAAAATTTTATAATAATGAAATGGTTTAGTAAAAATGTTTTTCTTCTTACAAAAAATTAAATGACACAATTATATAAAATCAAAGTATGTGACCCACATCCACATACTTTGATTTTCTTTTACTATACGGAGAATGGTCGCACTGCGCAGCTTTCTGATTGCCTTTTAAAAGGAGATAGAAAACTACGCCATTTTAAACCCTTATTACGTGTTGCCTACATCTTGGCGCAATATTTTTAATAGGTGCGTTTTAATCATCCGCTTCTGCTTCGGAATTGTCGGTTTTCTTGTTTTAATCTGACAGGTTAAAACGACTAAACCGACAATTCCGGAAGCAGATGCGGATGATTAAAACGCACCTGATATTTTGCTTGCTGCTGTCAGTGTCAGTGAATATTCACATACTTTGTGAATATTATTTTTGAAGTCACAGTTTATTGCTAAAGAATCAGTTAGCTCACTAGGACCAGTTGAAAGTTCCAAAATAACATCCACTCCAGGGATACAAATTCAGGATACGCAGAATACTGCTATTTTATTATATTATTATTATTATTATTATTATTATTATTATCCGAGTTGCACAGTGTATAAACTAAAACATTGAGATCAAAAGTGCCGACGCAGAGTGAGCGATCTGATTCTTTAGCTGTAAACTGTGTCACAGGGTTCAAAATGGCCGCGCCCTATGTTGGGCGTGTTGGACCTCTCTCTTGCCTCGTATAGTAATCAAAGTATGTGCCCACATCCGATGCATTTTTTACATCTTAAGAGTTTGTTTATCCGCAACCACATACTTTGATTTTCTTTTAAGTATGTGTCCGCAATGGATACATCTACTACATCTGCGTTTGTTTATCCGACATGTAGCTATCCAGATTACATTTTTACATCTCGATTTGAAATGAGATGTGTGAATGAAATTTTTTGTTCCGTGCCAGAGAGTAAGTGTTTTGTGAAGCCAAGTTTATCGATTTATCCTTTGTTTATGCTAGCGTGAATATAAAAGTGATTAGTTTGTTTAATTCTTGTTTAGATTTCAAATTTAGGTTGATTTGTAGTCTCAAAAGTCAAACACAAAAAGTATAAACTTTTAACTTGTCATTGTCATTTTATCACATGACCAATAAAGTCTAGAGCGTTTGTTTATTACATCTACATCATAGATGATGGTAAAATATACATTTATATCTAATCCTTTATCAGGTAATAAAAAATTCATATCATCTCAGTTACATCCGATGTGGACATTCAAACACAGCAATTATGTGCTTGTCATTTCAGATGGCGCAGCTGTCTGTCAACTGTCAGTACTATTTATTTTCAGTCAGTATCATTTTCAGTATCACTGCAGTACTTTTAGTTTTCTATTGCTGGCAACCATGCGCTGCTATACTACGCCACTGAACCAGAGAGTTAGTTTACGTCTACCATTATGCTAGCGTCGCCACTTAACATAACAATCGCCTACAAACTCCACTTTAGAGAAGGATTATTTGCTCGAAAGGTACTACGGTGGTCTTATCCGGTTGCTATGGACGGGGGTGTGACGTCACAGAATAAAAAATCGAGATATCAGAAAATATTCTGCTCTGTTTCGTAAATTAGTTTTTTTTTTAAATCGTATAATGATTTCCATAAAATTTCAAATGAATTACTTTTTATTTGAATTTTAAAGAGCAATATTACTTTGCGATTGGTTTATTTTGAACATTTTTGCTTTATACTCTGCTTAACTTGAAATTTTAGAATACGTGGAGATGTAGTGTTGCTGTTTGCAGACACAATTTTTACAAACAAGGATCATCATAGGAATGGGATTGAACCTAAACTGAAATGAAAGGCTAATAGTAAGATTTTAGAATATTATTCAAAAATTCTACATTTAAAAGCAGATCAGATGGTTTTTTACAAGCATTTAACACAACTAATAACACTTATGTAAAGTTGAAAGCTCCAGTAAGGGATACTTAAGAGTATTTCTGAGTGAAAAATAGCACCTTTTGCTGAAATATCTTATCGTAAATGCTTTAGAAATTTCTTCTGAACTCTCTTTAAAATAATTTTTAACTTATTTTTACTAAAAAATTCCTGTAGCAAACTCTTTTTTTAAAAATGTATTTTCTTTTAGAAGCTCATTAACTTTTCTAGCTTTTGGTTACGTTTAACGCTTGTAAATAAACAATCTCATACAGTTTGACTCGAAGGGCGTAGCCTAAATCAAAATATTTAAAATAACCCAATCACACAATAATATTTCTCTTTATATTTCAAATAATAAGTAATTCATTTAAAATTTTACGGAGATTATTATATGATTTGTCCCTGCTATTTTGTAGCTTATCTTTAAAAAAATATAATGACCAATATTATAAAAACTCTAAAACTTAAATATAGTTCATAAATAAAAATAGAAACAAAAATATTAGACGATTTCTCACTTTCGATTTAATGGCAGTCATAGACGAGAAACTTAACACACATAAATATGATGTACCGAAATTAGTGAGGATTCTGGGAAAATAATTGCAGCTTTAACATTACATCACTTGACAATTCAATAAGTTTTTCTTTCGTGTTTATTGCAATTTCAACGGATTCAGTATCCATATGAATTGTCGTAACTGTTTTGAATTTCTTCGGGGAAGTAATCACAGAGCTTTTGATTTAAATTTAGCAAAGTAACTCAGATGCCTGCAAAAACTTGATTAAAATTCGTAGCACTGTAATTGGACACATTTTCCGTAATTTCCTAAAAGCACTGGAATGAATCGAGCTGCTTTTTGTCAAATGACCATAAATCGATTTTTCTTATGAACCCCTTCATTTTACCTGTGGCTGTAATCATATCAATGTCGCGACCTTGCAAAATATTTAACAGCCGTATGCATAGTCGATTGCCAGCGTTTCGTCAGAGATTCATCTCGGCGGTATCACCAGCGATCCGCTGGCATAAGCCCGAAAAGGTGGCGACTTGCTGGAGATTGTCACCGGCATGGCATCTCTCGCAAGTTTTCATGTTTCTTTATAGTGTAAATTTGATATTCGTTTATTGTTTTTTAAGTTTTAACCTGTTTATTTATTAAACTGAGCACGTGAGTTTTGTGTCAAATGAATTCCGCATGTTAAAATAGTTGGCGATATGCCAGAAAGCAGAACGCTGAAATAACGACTATGCAATGCAAATTGGGGATCGCATATAATAATAATGCTCTACCTAATTCACCCCCTTACGAGTGAATTTTAACCCCAAAAGCTAAGCTTGTGCAAGGAAAGCGACGGCTATTATTATTATTTGCCGTGGCGCTCCGGGGCGACTTAAAGATGATTGATGGTGCTACTTGACTTACAGGTGAGGAAAACCCGAAAAACCCCACCCACCATCATCGAAAACGGTAACGCATGGTGATTTTATTTATGCCTACAATATTTAAATGTATTATCAAACGTTAATTTGATTTATTTTATTTTTATATAATATTTAACTGTGTAATAATGATTATCATAAAAATTACTTACTGACGAGGTATTTGTATTTCTAAATACATAATAATATCTCTATTCGCATTATATAACATATCTAAATTATGATCCATTTCTTAAAACAATGAACGAATATCAAATTATTCCATATAAAAGAACATGAAAACTTGCGAGTGATGCCGGTAGCAATCTCCAGCAAGTCGCCACCTTTTCGGGCTTTCGCCAGCGGATCGCTGGTAATACGCCGATATGAATCTCTGGCGCTATCAACTATGCATACGGGTGTAAATTTATCGAAAATATCAGAAAAAAAACCTAATTTCAGAAACAAAATAGGATCGGAAAATTGATTTTCATATGGAAACTTCCAACCTTTCAAATACAGGGTGGGCCAGAAAGACGTACGATTTTAAGAACGCCACTGAATCCAAACGGCACTGGTTAGCAAGGCGCCAGTAGTGACTAGCTCGGTGTTCGGAAATTCAGTCGCAACGTGCGTTCTGCGTGAAGCATTATTATAAAAATGGCGACTTGTGTACTGTTGTACGGCGTTTATTTCGTGCCGAGTACGGATTAAATGAATTAAATCAGTGTCCCAGTGAAAGTGTGATTAGGTCGTGGATCAGAAAGTTCAAAGCTAGGGGTTCCACATTTAATCAGAAGCCTGCAGGACGCCCAAGGTCAATACGAACAGAGAAAACAGTTAACGAAGGTAGGACTTCCCTACGACGCGATCCCGGATTATCTACCCGAAAGAGGTCGGCAGAACTTGCCATATCAAGAACATCGCTGCGTCGAATTTTGGTAAAAGGTCTACGACTGCATCCATACAAAATTCAATTAGTGCAGGAGTTGAAACCCAATGACCATAACCTACGCTGTATTTTTGCTCAAACAATGTTGGAGCGCTTTCCAACTCTGAACAATATTCTGTTTTCGGACGAAGCTCATTTTTACTTAAACGAGCATGTCAACAGACATAACTGTCGCTATTGGGCAGCAGAAAATTCCAATTCCAATTTTCTAGGACATTTTATTTTCCTATTTCCCTGCTATAGGAGTTTTCCTCTTTTTCAGGGTGGTCTGCCCTGATTACAAAAGTAACCTAATTGTCGAGTGCGCGTGTAGGACCTGTGTGGCAGATTGTGTTCCCCAAGAATATCGCCAATTTCCAACCCCATAAATGGACAAGTCCAAGTATAAGGTGGGGAATATGAGTTAGGAAAACCACAGAACCTAAATCACGATATTGTACATATGTTGTGAATTTCTAATTATGTGATTGGGAAGGGTTTATCTAATACTTAGGGGGGGCTGATTCCGGTAGATCCTGGAGTTCAGAGGTGAGGGGGAGATCCTGGGCGTCTGAGAGAAGTTTCAGATTTGGTTGTGGCATTTTTCTTTTCGGTTTTCGAAAAAGTGGGAGTTGGTTAGGGCTCCATGGGTTTCGTATAGTGTCTTGGGAGTGTGTGTTGGTGCCTTTCAGCGTGCGAGAGACGTATTGTTTCCTGAGGGTCTGGAAACGTGTGAGGATGGGGGTGTTGGGGATGTTTTGGAAGATTTCTCCGCTGGGGGAGCGATAGGGAAGATACTGGCAGCGTCTGAGAATACGTCTCTCGAGTGTGGTGAATTTGTGGGACAGGTCTGTGGGAAGTACGCCGTAGGGTACAGCTCTGTAGTCGGCAACGGGCCGAATGAAGGAGTTATATGTATGAATAAGGGTGTTTGGGTTACAACGCCCCATTCGTCCGCACAAAGCCCCAAGGAGACTGGCTCGCTTTTTCATCTTGTCAAGAGTGCGTTGGACATTAGAGGACCAGTTAAGTGTACGAGAAAATCGTACCCCCAAATAGTCAACTTCAGTCTGTTGAGCGAGCCTGACTCTCAGGAGATTAACATTTACGAGTTGGGGGTTCCGGGAGGTTCTTTTGGAATTTGGGTGTTAAAAGACGATAAATTGTGTTTTCTGTGGATTTAATGAGACCCTCCATCTGTTACACCAGTGAGAGTACTGGTTCAACAGATTTTGGGTTCGAATATTTAGTTGGTTTGAATTTTTGGCTACCGAGATTAGAGCTGTATTGTCGGCGTATAGTAGGCATTTGGATGTAGGGTGGTTTGGGGGGGGGGGGGGAATGTCGTGTGTGTAGATGAGGTAGAGAAGAGGGGCCAGGACGGAGCCCTGTGGGACTCCTGCGAGTGGGGTGAATGTGTCGGATGGGGAGTTGCCCACTTTGACGGTGATTTTTCTGTCTGAGAGGTAGGAGTGTATAAGTTAGGAGATTTGGGGGAGAGACCTATGTTCATAAGCTTTTTGACTAGTCCGGCATGCCAGACTTGGTCGAAGGCTTTTTGAACATCTAGTAGAACGGCTGAAGAGATTTGCTGAGAGTTTACTGCTGTGACCGCAGTAGTGTAAAGGGAAGAAATTGCGTCCTGAGTGGAGTGGTGGGGTCTGCAACCATGTTGGGATTGAGGTATGATGTTTCTCTCTTCATAAAATTCCCAGATTCTTTCCTTGAGCAGAAGCTCGAGGAGTTTCCCTAGGACTGATATGAGAGAGATGGGTCTGTATGAATTTACGGATTTGGGGTCTTTGCCTGGTTTGGGGATCAAAATGGTGTTAGCGGATTTCCAGGCAAGTGGAAAATAGGATAGGGAGAGGCAGGAGTTTAGGATAAGGGTGAGGATGAGAAAGATGGTTTCAGGAAGATGCTTCAGCGTTCTTCTGTGTATGGAGTCAGGCCCTAAAGCCATGTTTTTGCCTGCTTGGCAGGCATATTGAATGTCTTGGAGGGTGAAATGGGGAGGTCAGGGGGTTTTCGACATCAATAGGTGGGAATGGGGCGGCAAGTGTCTGAAGGACGTATTGTTCGGTCTCGTGTTTGAATTGTTTGTCCAAGTGAAGGTTGTCGGGGGTTCTGAAGCCACCTTCAAGGTGGGTTTTGTGGGCTATGGCTTTTTCGTCGGGGGTTGAGTGGATTTGACCGTCGATTTGGAGGTGGGATTTGGTTTTTTGACCCGTGAATATTTGGAATTTGTCCCAAAACTTAGAGCCGTCCCTATGATCCAAATTAGAAGTGGTATTGATCCATTGTTAATGTTTGTGTAAGTTGGTTTGGAGTCTGATCAGGGCATTAAGGCGGTTCCATTCTGTTTTGATGACAGGGTCGTAGGTACGGACGTATTGTCTATATAGGCGTCGTTTTTGAGAGATGAGAGTAAGGATGAATTGGGGGAGGGCTTTTTGCGCTGTGTTTATGGAAGTGATAGGGGTGGATGTTTCGACGGCGTGGGTGATGGTGGTTTGGACTTCGTCGATTATTGTGTCGATGTTCTGCGGAGAGTTGAGCGGTCGTTGCTCAGGAATGTTTGCAGAGACAGTTCTCTGAAATAGAGGCCAATCTACTTTTTTGAGATTACGGAAGGTGTGTATGGTAGCTCTTGGTGGAATGGGCGCAAGTAGAGATGTGTGTAACATCAAAGGGGGGTGATCGGAGGTGATCGTAACTCCAATGAAACATCTATCAGCTACCAGTCCAGTACAGGAATCTGTCAAGAGGATGTGGTCTATGATAGATGATCCTTGGTAGGACACGAAGGTAGGTAGTCAGTTTGAGGCTCTGAATATGGGGAAGTCTAAGAGCAGATTAGCTAGGCGGATATCGTTTGGGTTTGAGTCGTGATCTCCGAACATGGCATGTCTGGAGTTCAGATCTCCACGCAAAACGGCTCGTGGGAGTGATGATAGGTATTCTATCAGAGATAAGGAGATGGTTTGGCCTGGGCGGTTGTAGTAAGAGATGATGGTTAATGGATTGTCTATCGGGAGGTCTATTGCAATTATATCGAGTTCTGCTAGAGAGCAGGAAATGTGTGTGTGTTGAAAGGAATTGAGTTTTTAATTAAAAGAGCATTCCCAAAAGAGTTTTGGGATTTATTTAAATGGACAGTTTGATACCCAGTGAAGCTGGATGGAAGTTTAGACTTGGTGTCTGTTAAGGATAGTATTTGTAGGTTTTCTGAATTTAAAAGATTTTTGATCAATGGCCACTTCCGAGCGAGGCCATTGCAGTTTATTGTTCCGATTATACAATCCATTAAAGGTCGGGGTTTATCGGGGAGTATGTGAAAATTGCTAGATTTCCATGACCAGTGATGGTGCATGAATGGCCGAAGATGGCCGGGATTAGCGATCCTAATATTTTGGACAGAATTTCTCGACTGTTGGGAAGGAGGTTCATCAGTAACGTCGAGAAGATTTGTACTGATATTTTGAGCTCTGATGTTAGCTCAAGGGGGGGAGGTGGATGTTGGGAGGGTGACAGGCGCTACCTGTTCGGGTTTTTGTGGGGGCTTTTGCCGTTCTGGGCAGGTTTTTGAGTAGGTGGGATGGTTGCCGCGACAATTTGGGCATTTTGGCACCACTGACTTTTTACAGTCAGCTGGCCTGTGGTGCAGCCCGTCGTTTGGACAGGCAGGCGGGTTTCTTGGAGCATTCTGAAGCCGAATGCCCCAGGCCGATGCACTGGGTGCAGTATTTGGGGATAGGAGGCAGAGGGTTTTGGTTGGAGGGTTCGACGGGGTGTCTTCGGCCGAAGATGCCGAAGCCCTCTCGAATAAGGTAGGAATAGTGTGACTCTGAAGGAGTCAGCACCCCTATGAATGAGGTAAATTCCTGGGTTTTCTGGGACCTTATTCTCCATACCTTGGTATAGGGAATGCTAAGGTCCTCGAGAACTTCTTGAATTTCCTCTAGGGTAATGTTTTTGTCAACCTGGCGGATGACAAGAGAGAATTGGGGGGCGGGGGGGGGGGATCTGATGGTTTTTTTGGGTGGGTTTTGGGAGTATTTGGGATTCAGAATGATTTTATTGTCCCCCATCCGCTGTCTGATGAGGGTCTGGAGTTCGGTGGGGGTTTTGGTTGAGATAGTTTTTTTAGGACGGTTTTGTTGTAGTTGGCCTAAACGAAAGTTAGGTTTTGACGAAGAAGTTCTTGCGTGTTTAGGATGTTGAAAAGGGCCTTTTGTGTTGTGTAAGCAGTGGGAATGTTGCTGAGAACGTAGAGTGTGTGTGTAGGAGGACGGAGTGATCTGTCGGGATGGTTGTCGGGTTGTGTGGGTATTTGAGCGGGTTGTAGGGGGAGTGGTTGGGGTTTTAGGGGGGTGCTGTCTCGCAGATTTTGAAAGATGTTGGAGGGTTTTTGGATCGTTCGATCCATGAGAGAAGGGATTGAGATTGAGCTTTTTTGGCTGGGGGTTGGGGAGGGGATTGTAGCCATTGAATTTGGGCCTTGGCCGTATTGCTGCGGGGAATTTTTGCGTATCACCACCATGGTGGTGACAAAAGGTTTTTAGTAGGAAGTTGTTATTTTGGTTTAGTAATTGGGAGTCCCTGATCCAACTAGTGAGTGGCAGTCTCACCACCCAGGGGCTGTTAACCCCGGCAATATGATGACTTCACCCTAGTCGGATGACGTTTGTTAGTTAGTTAGTTAGTTAGTTAGTTAGTAACTTACAATGTTTTGATCCTGTAGTCCTGTAGTCGTCTATGGTTGGCCCTTGCTGAAAGAAATGGATTAGTTGTCGTTATTTATAGGATGGCAAATCGATATATTCGAAAAATTCGCTATGCGAATAATAACCTTTTTTAAGGAGAATTTCTAAAAAGAAATTTTCCAAAATAGGGTTATTGTCCTGAAATAAATGAGGTTAGCGAACTTATTTAATTAAATCTTATTCGAATAATTTTAGCCTTTTTTTAAGAAAAACTTTAAAAAGAATTTTTCAAAAATAGGGCTATTTGGTTTGAACACTTTTGGGTAATTCTTCTTTGGGAAATATTTTTCTAATTAAAATTTCTAAAGAAATTTCAAAAATACTAAATATTTATCCCTGGGTGCTTCCGCTTCAGGTGCTTCAGCAAGAGTGTGCTTTTGCAGTGACTTCCGCAATGCTTCTGTTACGCTTCGGCTATTCTCGTCCGCTCGTCACACAGGTACCGTCTCGTACTGTTGCTGGATCTCGAATGTGTGTTTCAACATGAAACGTTGATGTTTATACATACAGTGCTTCTTAAAAGTCCCCTCCCCCTCTTTGCTTTTGAACGGTGGTACTTAGACTGACGAAATTTGAAGGGGAAAAATGAAGTATTGTAAGCTTGTCTACTAGTAGTAACAGGTGACGTAATAGGAATCGGTGACATCACCAGGCAACTGAAACCAATAATATTAAATGGGACCTTATGGCAAGTAACATCTCGTTTGAAAGGTATTTAGAATACCTATTCAGTCATACTATTTTGTTTGGAATTACGATATTTTTTTAATATTATTGGTTTCAGTTGCCTGGTGACGTCACCTATAACGTCACCTCTTACCACTAGTAGAGAAGCTTACAATAGTTCATTTCCACCCTTCAAATTTCATCAGTCTAAGTATCACCGTTCAAAAAAAAGAGGGGGAGGGGACTTTTGAGAAGCATTGTATAGATATGGTTATGCACATGATGATTTATATTTTTGATTTTGTGGTATACTACATAAAAAAAAAAGTAGAAATTAATATCTTACATTATTTGCTAAATATCGTGCGCAAATCGTCTTTCGCCTAGTACCAAGCAAACGACTGACCATGCCATCTGTTGATTTTTTTTTGAGTTCGTGCATATTACTTATATGACACATATTTTTAATTTCTTACTATATTTAGTTTTTTTTAATTATGAATTGAACAATTTAGATATTGCATTTTTTAAGAGTCAGTTTTTGAACATTTATATTTTAGTTTGTTTAATAACAAACATTAGGTTTGTTAGTTTCTTTAAGATTAATTTTAAAAATTGTTAAACTTGGCATTCATTGGACAAATTGGTTAATTAATTATAAAGGAACATAAGTTGAGGTTTGTCTTTTATTTTTTTCCCATTTACTGGATTTGTGGGGAAATGAGGACATAGTTTGGCCACTAAATAGAGACCCAGTTTGGCGTCTCTTGATTTATCTACTATTTTCCCTCTGGAAGTTGCTTAGGACATTTGGTAGGTTACAGCTGGTTTTATATACATAGCGCAGATTTGTCCAGTATGTTCAAAAGTTTGTAAATAAATAATGTCAAATAAAGACAAATTGTTAAAGTAAATATAAATCAGTGTATTTTTGACTACAAATAAATTATTTATAAAATAAGTTGGTGTATTTAGTGATTATAAGTTAAAATAATTAAACTGTTTTAAAGAATTAAACACTACAGCTCTTTAAATTTTAACATACTTAAATATAAATATAAAAATAAATAAATTTAAAAATATTTTAAAGTCAAATTTGTACCTGTTTGATGTATAGTTAGTTAAGCATCTATTGTAGTAACCGTTTTATTCCAATGTGATTGTAATATTTTAATCTTTATCATATTACTTAGTTTTTTCTAATATACCTATTCAATTGCCGCGTTTAAGAATCCACATCGAATGCATTTTTTACATCTCGAGTGTTTTTTTATCCACATCGGACACATCTGTCCCATTTCATTTACGTATACTGAATCACGTGATCAAAGATTTTTTACATCTCAGATGCATTCGATGTGCATTCTCAAACACGGCAAATGTATTGTTATATTTACTTTTTTTAATGAAGAAAAATAAGTACGTAATCATATTCCTAATAAAATTACCACTATTAATAGTTTCTAATAATATATTTTTAACATTTTAAAACTCCGTCTTTTCTGCACTTCTTGGACGGCCTAAGAAAGTTGACTGTTCTCCTCGTCGTACGTGTACAGCGGCCCTTCTCTCGTATAGAGTATTTTTCGCCCGCTTGAATTTTAATTAAGCTGGGCAACTCTTTCTTTGCTTTCTCAGTTTGCCCCCACACCACTACCACCCTCTCATCTGCTTCTCCTCTCGCGGCGCTTATACTCCTTCTTATATCCTCTCCTCAACCGTAGCTTACGGAAAGCTATTTACGTTGTTTTCACTTCTTTGTAAATGTTTTTCTATTCTTTACCGAACTTACCAGGGTCGGCTTAATCGGTGATGGCTCCGACCAGGTCAGGATGCTGCTGGAGACGCGCTTGGACATTTACGTTGTGAAATTATGCGATAATTAATTATAAATTTCAAATAAAGAGTTTTCATAAGTTTTTTTACGGGATACATTAGTGTCTGATAGCAAAAAACATGCTATCCTTTTGTAGCTTTATTTTTTTACTAAGCGTGAAAGGCAGAATACAATTATTATTTACTTTGTGTCTTATAATGAAAATAAGTTCTGGCATTAGTAGAAAACCACTTAAAACCGTTTATTTTCAGTCACGTGTATCACCATATCCAATCAGCTCTGACTTACACTGATAAGTTCCCTAAGGGTGTTATCACTTAAGTCAAGTTTGCACCAAACAAACCAATATGTAGGAACTATTACGTCTATTTTTTATTCCGTTAAATGATAATGATAAAATACAAAATTGGACGTTTCGTCTAATAACTATTTTATTAATTATTTATTGAAAAGGTTCACAGTAGAGACAATAATTCATTACTGTTTACTCTTTTTACCATTTCATTATCTACATATTAAACCAGGTTTAATAATATGACATTTCTAAAAAGTCAAACTTTGACACGTTTAAATTTATTTATTTGTAGGAGATGCTTTAAATTTTTTTCAGACAATACCCGTGGAAGAGACAGATGATTTTGAACAACTCAAGAAGAGACTAAACATGCGATATGGCCACGAACATTTGGAGCATTTATACCAGTTAAAGAATCGCAAACAGACACGAGACGAGACTCTTCAAGAATATGAAGTAGATATTGCTAGGTTGGTACGGCTTGCTTACCCATCAGCTCCCGAAAACATGATGTAATGGCAGTCCAAACATTTATTGATGGACTCCATGACCACTAGATGTAGAAAACACTTCGCTTAGCCCATCACAAAACATTGGTCGATGTCTTGTCTGGTGCTCTAGAGAATGAGGCAGCTACGCAGGCTTCTGGATTATATAAAGTGAGAACGGTATAAGAAAAAAACGTAGAAGATAAACTCAACCAACTAGTTAACATAATGAAGAGTTTTACTAACAAAAAGATAAAGACGAAGACTATTAGGTGCTGAAATTGCGGTGAACTGGGACAGGTACGCAGTTCCTGCAAACGCCTTAGGATCCCAAGAACTGAAGACACCGCGCCGCAGGAAAACTAGAGCGGATCGGCCTAGAAGGGGCAGCTTCGATTCGAAACAGTTCCAAAGACCCTCTAATACTGATAATCTCTTTAAAATGTCGTGATGATATTGTATACGTAGACGACGAAGTAAATGGTAAAAAGTATACACTGTTGGTGGATACTGGAGCAACTGGGACCATTATAAGACCAACAACCATAAATAAACGTAAGAGACTTCTACCAACAAGATTGCGACTGCGGACTAAAACAGGTGAAAGTGCCAAAATCCATAAGGAAATCCAGGTTCAATTGGGAATTGGCACAGAAAAGTTTACTCGTACTGTTATTGTCGCTGATATCGAAGACTTTAAGAACAGAATGATCAAAGTTGGTGCCGAAGAGGTATTCCTACATCTATATGGGGACAGTACTTTGCCAGTTGCTGCACATTAAGATACGGTGGTACCTGGCAAAAGTGAAACCGTTATAGTAGCACGGCTTAGAAACTATGGAAGAAGGAACATCTGTAATTATGGAACCTTGGAACCACTATGAAGAGGTTAGAAGAGGAATTCTGATCGGAAAGGAGTTAATAATGACTGCTAAAGAGATCCCAGTCCGTCTTATAAACGGTAATGCTCCACCCAAATACCATCAAGAAAGAGACCAGAATCGGAATTTGTATACCAGTAACTTCTATATTTCATCAGATAATAACTTCTAATAATTCCAACGACAAATTCAAGCAAATGATTGCAGTTGCTGGTCAATCTCTGAATCAATTAGAGGAAAGAAAATAAAGGAATTTCTTTGACGATATCGAGACATTTTTATGCCAAAAGAAGGAAAAAGAGGAAAAACTTCTGTTGTAAAACACAAAATTGATTCTGGTGGCCCCATGCCAATTCGTCAATCAGCTCGAAGATTACCAGAGGTCAAGAGAGAGGAAGCTGAAAGGATTTTTCAGGAAATGAAGGAAGACGGGGTGTTATGTCATTTGGACTATGTAATGCCCCCGCGACATTTAAAAGACTTATGAAAAACGTATTAAGAGGGTTATCCTATAAAACATGCCTGGTGTATTTAGACGACATCATAGTCTTGGGGAAGACCTTTGATAAACATCTAAAGAACTTAGAAGATGTTTTTAAAAGACTCCAAGCTGCCCAACTAATGCCTAATGCCAAGAAGTGCCAACTGTTTTAAAATAAAGTTAATTACCTGTGTCATATAGTCAGCAAGGATGACGTAGCTGTAGATAATAAAAAAGTCGCTTCTATCAAAGAGTGGCCACAATCAACTGATTAACATCAATTAAAAAGTTTTCTTGGGCTATGTACGTACTATCAAATTATCATTAGAAAGTTTGCTGATATTGCTAAGCCATTAACACCACTCACAGAAGAAACGAGGGTATTCTGCTGCGACGAAGACTACCAAACTGCCTTTGTAACATTAAAGGAGCATTTAACAACAGCGCCAATACTAGGCTATCCTCTACCAGAGGGAGCATTTATTCTGGATACTGATGCCAGTTATGTGAGAATTAGAGGAGTGCTTTCACAGATTAAAGGGGAAAAAGAAAGAGTACTGGGTTATTTTAGTAAAGCGAAATTACTGCGTCACGAGAAGAGAGTCGAAGAAGAGAGGAAAACCATCGCAAAAAACATGAAAAAAGACTGCATGATTATGTCAACATCGAAGTTCTACAGTTTCTGGACAACCGATACCTAATGAGAAGGCCCAGAAAGACCAAACCATTTTAATAAGTGAGGTGAAAGTGTTTTAAAGCAGAACACAATGCGCGTGTGCAGTGTATAGATATCAGAACAGAAAGGAGAAGATACCATTGGGTGAACTCTTAGCTTTAAGGTTTTTAAGTTTACTTAAGTTTATAATAAAGACAAATTGCTGGTTGGCTGAAATATAGCTAGGTGCAATGCAAACTAACAAAAAAAAAACGAGAAGAGAACTGCTGGCAGATGTGAAATGCGTGGAACACTTCTACCAATACTTATATGGAAGAAAATTCCTAATCCGTACCGATCATGCAGTTTAGAAACCCGTAGGGTCAAATCTTCAGATGGATTGAACGACTTTAAGAGTATGACTTTAAGATTGAATATGAAGCTGGAATAATCCACAGATATGCCGATTTTCTTTCTAGAAGACCGTGACCAGCAGACAGCTCTCACTGCAGAATCCAAATAAAGTATACTACTAAGAACAACTTTAGTCAACGATAAACAAAAGAAGGATCCCATTTTAAAGAGGATATGACAACGGAAAGAGGAAAATCGTCGACCTACTTGGCAAGAAGTATCAAAACTCTCTCCAGTAAAGTCATATTGGACTTAGTTGGACTCTTTCATTCTAAAAGAATGCTTATTGAAGCGAGTACTAGAGAGTAATGATGGTTCCAAAAACAGAAGACAGTTGGTCATATCAAAGACCAGAGTAGTTGAAGTAATTCGTCAGTTACACGGCAGTTTATCAGGAGGATATCTCGGTGTTAAGAGAACTCTTCAGAGAGTTTATGAAAGGTTTTATTTGATGAACAGTTCCGATGATGTAAAGGACTGGTGTAAGAAATGTACCACCTGTGTTATGAGTAACGGACTACCAATGAAAAAGGAAGGCCCCCATGAAGCAATACAACGTCGCTAGCCCATTTGAGAGAATTGTCTTAGATATTGCTAGACCATTCTTCATGACCGAGAATGGTAATAAATACATGATGGTGGTTTATGGATTATTTCACGTAAATGTTGTAGACGTGTTAATAAAAGAATTCATAAGTAGATTTGGAGTGCCTTTGAAGGTCCACAGTGACCAAGGTAGAAATTTTAAAAGCCAGCTTTTCCGAGGAATCTATGACAGAATAGGCATGTAGAAAACCAGAACTACGGCATTGCACCCACAGTCAGATGGAATAGTAGAGCGAATAAATAAGACCATTTAAAAATACCTGTCAAAAGTAGTGTCCAACCATCAGCGAGATTGGTATCAGTATATTTCGCTCTTCGCATTGGCATATAGATCCGCTGTCAATGAATCTATAGGCCAAACGCCAACAAAGATGCTGTACGAGCGTGAAATGAGACTATCGTGTGAACTCGAGTTTGGATGCCGACCTGTAGAAGACATAGCCGGTGAAGATCATGCGATCCTACTACGACGAAAAATGGACGACATGCATGAGTTAGTTCGCTCGCATCTGCAGCAACATAATGAAGAAGCGGTACGATACCCAAGCCACAGAAGGATGTTTCAAGGAAGGAGACAAAGTCTAGCTCCATAACCCAAAAAGACAAAAGGGTTATACTCCGAAGCTTCAGAGGTCTTGGTAAGGTCCGTACCTCATTAGAAAAAAAAAGATGTCATTTACCGTATAAGTAAGATCGCCAACGGTAAACCAAAGGTAGTTCACCAAAACCAGCTGGCTCCATTTGAGGGTAACCATGACGAGTAAAAAGAAGTAAACTAACTCCGAAAATCACCTAACCTTGTCTTTGAAGAATTTATGGGTACATATGAAGGTACCGGAAAAGCACGATATGTTATTACAACCGAGCAACAACAAGATCTGCTCACGACTTCTAATGACTACTTGCTGGTCCATAGCACTTCCACCAGCATCAACGACGCTCGAGGTGTGGCATCTGTCTGAAGTTTGGTCGATTGTCAGAACTTCAAGGTCAGTTACCAGCCCTTGGAAAGACATTGAAACCTTAAGATGGATCGCGTTATCTTATATCTATATAACAAAGAACACCTTCTGAGATCGATTCACTTATCATAATATATGGGAAGCATTGCTGAGTCTGGCGCAGCACGTATTGGTGTCCAATGTACAGAAACTAGTCGTGTCCAAGATAGAGATAAACCAACTGAATTAAAGGATCATTAGAAACATGGTGAAAATAATCTTCAAAATTCCGAGGTCCAAATACTTTACCTAATGTGGCGCTAGCCTAATAATTTATATTGTATTCGCATATTTTAAGTACATGAATTATTTATAATTGTCAAAACTTTGACATTTCATTACTCAATAACTTTTTTTGAATTTGGTTCAGTTGTGATTTCTTGCCTGTAACATGGAATTAAAGAAATTTAAATGCAGACAAATCCTACATGCGAGTGCGAAAATTGTGATTTTTAATATGATTTGTTATTTCATCAATGACGATAAATTGAGTGTGACTGCAGCGGTTGTGCTTCCAAAATGAGTGGAGTCAGGGAAAAACAATTTATACCATAAAAAAAAGAACGAACAAAACAATGGCGAATTGAAATCTCCTGCTAAAAGAAAAAGCAGATATGGCAGTCAAATTCTAATACAGATGAGTGTTTTAAGAGCTTGTTGAGAGGAATTGTACACAATGATTTTTTTTAAATATTTAGCCATCTTTGAATGCAATTTATAATATTATTCGAGGAATGAGAATTAACCATCGTTCTTTTTAAGAACTCTATGTAGACTGATGAAATAAATTGGTTTTAAAAATATGAAGTGTGGTAGTAAAAGTATAATAGTGAAACGATAATACATCATTAATTGATAGCACAGATATTTAAAATCCATCAAACAATATCGCCTACAAAATTATAACGGTATCTATTTGCATGAGACTTGGGTCTATATGATTATGCATGCTGTTATAACACAATAAAAAATTGTAGAGATGATTTTATAAAGGTTTTAACCACAGACTTCAAAGCATCTTCACAAAGAGGTCCACGTTTCGTTATTGTTTATACAGGATATGACAGAGGATTTTTAAGTGGCGCCGCGCGTGCTTTCCGGGCAAAGAAAAACGATAAAAGCGATTATCATGACGAAAAGAACGCCGACTATTTTGAGCAATAACTTGAGGAGTCGATGATTCCTAACTTACTTAAAACTGATCGAAAGAACGTTTTTGTTATGAATAACGCTTCGTATCATTTCCGTAAATTTAGTTTTCCAGCTACTTCATGGAACAAACCTGAAATTAAAGATTTGCGACTCCAATTAAAAAGGTGCTTGAAGTTCCCAACGCAATACAGAGAGCAATACGGCACATATAAGATTGAGGAAATAGTTGCCAAATCAACTGTTTTACGCTTACCACCATATCATTGCGAGCAACCCGATCGAAAAATTGCCGACATTAAATATATTAATACATTTAAACAGTATTTAAAAATGTGATGTAGAAAACGTTCAAATTTGAAAAATTGCAATTTGTACTTGGTTTATATTAGTTTATCGAAACAAGGATAATCCGAAAAGTATATGGATGGTCTTTTATGTATAATACTACTAATTTGAAATTGATAATTTGTTTATTAAATAAAACATCCTTACAAAGTCTCGTACATATATTTTCATAAAGATTAGGAAAAATTGAGCCCAAATGCTTAAAAGCTACGCTAGTTTTATCTAAGGCCTTGACAAAGTTTTTTACCAATCCTAATTTTATGTGAAGCGGTGGTAGAACAATTTTTTGTGGAGATATTAGATATTTATGCTTTATATTCAGTTTACCAGGGCTATATTCTTTTCTAACTGGCCAATCTATCTTTTTATAATTATCTTGTTTGGCTCGCGAATCCCACAAACACAAAAAACAATATTTTGCATAACATACTTGTAAGCCCAAAAGTAAACCCACAACTTTTAAATCACCACAGACGATCCAATTGTGATCTTTGTATTTAATAAGTTCAATTAGTGTTGACATCATTTCATATGTTTCTTTGGTATTTACTGCGTGACCTATCGGAATAGAGGGCTTCTTGTTGCCGTTATGTAGAAGGACTGCTTTTAAACTAGTCTTCGATGAATCAATGAATAACCTCCATTCTTCTGGCTTGTAAGGTTACTGCATTTCTTTGAAAAGCCCAGCTATATCATAACAGTAACAAAATTCGTTTTCTTTCTTGAAATATGTTGTAAAACATTCACTTCGCTTACGGTACATAGTAACTCTCGTGTTGGGAGCAAGTAACCTTCATTGTTGGAGTCGTGAACTTATTAATTCAGCTTTGGATTTAGATAAGTTTAAATCTCTCACTAAATCATTCATTTCAGATAGAGTTATCATATGTGGTTCTTTATTAACATCAATCAATTCATCTGAACTTGTGTCACTTTGAATTTGACTTCTTTGGATTCCGTGTTATTTATCGATGTTGTGCTAGAACAACCGGAAGGATCTGAAACTTGCTGCTCGTCTGAGGTGTAAATAGGTTTAGTAACCGAAGGAACATCTGCATATATAATTTTATCTTTGTTCTTTCGATTAAAACCAAATGTCTTAGTGAGACAGAAGTAACAGTCATTTTCGTGGTTGGGTGGTTCCCTTCATATCATTGGCATATTAAAATTCAAAAACCTTTTTCACCTGGTGAGAGACCTAAATTTTGAAATAACAAAAATATGCTTCTTTAAGAGATTCCGTTATGGGATATCCTTTCTTAGATATAATAAGTTCACCACAAACGTAAAAAAAACGGTCAGGATGTACTTTACACAACCTTTTTGACATTTTAAAAACAAATATTTATTTAAAAAACGAAAATAAATCAAACTCCAATGCGATAGACGTAAAATAAAATGAATAAAACTCAAAGCCAATATCATATAAAAACCAACGACCGTTTCCCTTTAAAAAACAACTACTCATTTGGCTAATACAGGTATTGAATTATATCCGAAGGAAAGACGGCAGAGATAGAAATTAAATTTCAACACTCTCTACTTTTGATTTTGCTCCCTAAGGAGAACATCATTCTTGGACCGGTTTCGTCCTTATTAGGACTCTTCAGCAAGAAATAGATAGGTTCTCAATTTCAGTTTCTAATGGAATTAACAAATGCTACACATTTCACCAGTATACAATAAAGTTAGTTATGAAGATAATAAGAATTCAAGTTGTGAAATGGTGTCGCCATCTGTTCTTAGTAAGTAAAATCAAAGTGCGCTGTAGTACCCAGTTAGAAAACTAGGTGAAACCAAAAAGAACCAGGCGGGCAATTTGTAAAAACGAAAATAAATCAAACTCAAATGTGATAGACGTAAAATAAAATGAATAAAACTCAAAGCTAATATTACATAAATACCAACGACCGTTTCCCTTCAGAAAACAACTACTCCTTTGACTAATACCGCAACAGGTATTGAATTATATCCGAAGAAAAGACGGCAGAGATAGAAATTAAATTTCAACACTATCTATCTTTGATTTTGCTCCCTAAGGAGAACATCATTCTTAGACCGGTTTCGTCCTTATTAGGACTCTTCAGCAAGAAATAGATAGGTTCTCAATTTCAGTTTCTAATGGAATTAACAAATGCTACACATTTCACCAGTATACAATAAAGTTAGTTATGAAGATAATAAGAATTCAAGTTGTGAAATGGTGTCGCCATCTGTTCTTAGTAAGTAAAATCAAAGTGCGCTGTAGTACCCAGTTAGAAAACTAGGTGAAACCAAAAAGAACCAGGCGGCCAATTTGCAAAAACGAAAATAAAAACGAAAATAAATCAAACTCAAATGTGATAGACGTTGTTAATTCCATTAGAGACTGGAATTGAGAACCTATCTATTTCTTACTGAAATGCCCTAATAAGGACGAAACCGGTCCAAGAATGATGTTCTTCTTAGTGAGCAAAATCAAAGGTAGAGAGTGTTGAAATTCAATTTCTATCTCTGCGGTCTTTCCTTCGGATATAATTCAATACCTGTTGCGGTATTAGCCAAAGGAATAGTTGTTTTCTGAAGGGAAACGGTCGTTGGTATTTATGTGATATTGGCTTTGAGTTTTATTCATTTTATTTATTTTTTTTTAAATATTTCTCTAACTGAACTCTACAATGCAGCAAAATTTCACAATGAATTCAGAACCAACTTGTGGGTAGTCTTAAAATAACATGTGTTAATAACTCGATACTCTGACGTAATAAAAATAAAACAAATATATGTTATTATATATGTTATTGTCACTAAATAAAACGATATGAAATTAACTGGAAGGACATGAAATTTTTTAAATTTTGTAAACTAGTGTTATTAAACTACAAATATAAAACATTGTGACGCAGCTGTTCTTTTCTGTAATAAATTTTAATAACGAAATTGCTTATTTATTTAAAAATAAAATACATTTTATAAAAATGAAATGTTCAATTTATACCAATAAAGCGAAGCTCTAATTCCAACTTAATTAATGAATATTCATATGATACGCTACTGATTTCATGAACATAATTGTTCCAGTCCAGTACTTTCAAGTAGGATAAGTATAAAAATTGATTGTTATGTGAATATTAATAATGCATGAAGGGTGTGGTCCGTGGGCTGCTCACTGGCACTGCTTAGTTGCATATTAGTCACGACTTCAAGTGCATTCAAGAAAACGGATAAAATAACTAGTTTTGCCATTATAAATCTATAATACGTTTACACAAAATTGATTAAGTTTTCTAATACAGTTGGTCAACGCTAGAGGGCGGAAGGTATAAATAAATAATACAAATTTCTTTGATGAACGTATAACTACGAATACTTATTTGTTTTGCATTATTTTTAAAATGAGATCTGAGATTAAAAAAAGAGGTTTCTAAATTCGCTGCTAGGCTCTGGCCAAAGCCAAATTAAGTTAGGTCAAAAATATTAAAATCGTAATCTGTGTCAAGTTTTTACTTTAGTATTTTTGTTTTTTTAATTCTATGACGCATAGATTCTGTGAAGTACAAGCTGTATCCTACAACCGCCGACATTGGGAATTCACATGACTATAGTTTATTTGAAAATACATGATAGCACAGTTTTTATGGCCTATAGGGTCTATATACAGGATTATTTAAAGCAGAAAAAAGTAAATATTGATACTTTATCAGAATTTTCACTAGATTTTAGTGTAACCACCCTGTAAAATCTCGAACACAATACTTCATAAAATGTAAATGAGCAAACCCTAAGTGATTAGCCAATAATTCTATACCTCAGTAAAGGAGAGCACGAAATTACGTTAATTTAAAAAATACTAAACTGTCAATATTAAGTATCCACATTATTTTTTTTTAAAAATAGTATACTAAAAAGTATACTTAGGACATCTTTGCAAACAAATCTTTGCAAAAAAATATTTTCTCATAAACACTAAAACACTCATATTTGATTTTTAGAAATATGGGGCGATTCCATATAAATTTGTTTGTATTTCGGGCGTCATATAAACTTATTATAATTAAAATAAATATAGAGTTACATACCTAAATAAATAAGTCGTTTTCTCCCTATAAGTAGGCTTACCATACGTCCCGATTTGGCCGAGACAGTCCCGATTTAAAAGGTAAGTCCCGGCCGGTCGAGAGTTTTGTTCCGGTTTATAATAATTACTATTGTGCAAACCACACTTAGTTGTTGACGCAACTTGGCAACAATACGTACCTCAGAATTAGATGTGTCGCTTCCAATGTTGCCAGTCTAGTACATTATTTGAGCATCTGTTACTCTAGTACACTCAAAGCAAAGTCAAGTACTTTTTCTTTTTTTAGCGTATGCTTCCGTTTGACGTGTAAAATATGTTAGGCATTCCAACGACCTGTCAAAATGCTAAAAAGTGGAGACTGATAGTTTAGATATGGCAACCTGTGGCCTGCTGTCATTGACAGGGTCAATGATACATATATGGTTGTATAGATTGCTCAAAACGGGTCGTTTTGCGAGTGGCCATATTGCCTTGCAAGTGCTCATTAATCAGAATCAGTTTAGCAAAAATGTGTTTTAAATCTAATTTTCAGCCATAGAATATAGTCAAAAAAATAATTACCCACATTTTTATTTAAGGCAAAAGCTTTTGTTTATTTTAAAAAACATGGATGATCAATCTGTATAACTATCTATATTATTGACCCTGTCAATTTACCACAAGGTTGCCATATCATAACCAAACCATATCCTGTCAAACTCCACTGACAGTCATTTTGTTTGGGATGTCTAATTATTGGGGTCTTCCCAATGAACTGGAGTGGGGTAGAATGCTTGTCAATAGACTTGCAACTCTATGGGCGCAGACAGGTTATTTTTCATTTCACTCGGGAGTATTATTTATAATAACCATTTTTTATTTTACTTTGTTATTGTCTGATCCGTCAGCTTGTGGATTGATAGACAGTGAATGGTCCTAGCACCACTGTTCTATAATTTTTAGAGCTACTTGCATTCTTTCGCAGAGTATATTATTAAAATCCCCTGTTTGCAGAATGGCCAGGTCATCTGCATATGCTATTGTGTAGTGACTGTCATTAAAAAGGCGGCTGATGAGGGTGTCGAGGACCATTTTTCACAGTAGAGGTGACAGCACCTATCCCTGTAGACATTCCTTCGCAACCAATTCTCTTATATTCACTTCTTCTACACTTACGTTTACTCGTTTTGAAAGCATGTTATGTATCCACCCACTAACCATCTGCGGAACGTTCCTGTTGGTTAGTGAGTGTATTATCTTTGGGAAGGTGGTTTTATCAAAAGCAACTTCTATGTCTATGAGAACAGCCAAGGCGGACTCCTTATTGTCCAGGGATCTCTCTCGCTCTCTCTCTATTTGTGGAACGATAGATTCAGTGGAGCGGATCATTATGACTGGATGTGTCTAAAACAAGAACGTATGTGAGCTGAAATTGAAGTAACCGCAGAAGAAATAAATCAACTTTTTCATCCTCTTCAAAAAATTAACATGGACAGCCTTTTCGACGAATTGAGCTGGCAAAGAGATTCTTCAGCAGTAAACAAGATAACTGGAATAACTGCAAATAGTTCTTCTGCAAATTTTAGAGAGTATTCGTGAAAAAATTCGAGAAACGAGTATGAGTACCTTAGCTATATTAAATAATTCTAGTTAGTGACCCAAGTTTATAAAAAAGGAATTATAATAATTAGTAATAGTAAGTCAGTAAGTAACAAACAACAAAAATCGAGAGTATTACTTATCTCCTATAAATTAGTTAGCACTTACCATTAACGTGTACGCTCAACTTTTTAATTTATTGTTAAAGTATTAAAGGTATTAGGTAGGGGAAGATATACAAATAAAAAAATACCCAAAAGAACAGCCATATATTTTAAAACATATGTTGCTATGTATCCGTTATTTGACATATTTTTATCTTTTGGGTCCTGTATCGTTGACGTCTATAAATAATGCGGAATTTCCTCATGGTTGTGACAACGATGGTAGTGGGATTTGGAAAATTAATGGAATTGTCAGATTTAGAATTTAGAATGTAGAATTTAGAATCAATGGCGGCTCGTGACCAAAATTTTGGGGGTTCACAGTGACAGAATATAGATATCAGTACAGATATATGAAAAAACTTTCGGTGTTTTAGAAAGTTTACAATATACCTTTTTAAAACACTGACAGTTTTTTAACTATATCTGTACCGACATCTACATTCTGCTACTGTGAACCCCCAAAATTTTGGTCACGAGCCGCCCCTGTTTAGAGTAGTTGTTAAAAAAATAAATAAATTGAAAATAATATATTAAAGTTAAAATAGATAGATATTAAAGTTGAAAATTTTATATCATAGAGATGAAATAAAAAATGGAATAAAAAATTGAAAAAGACTAAAAAAGTATAAAAAGAATAAAAAAGAATAAAAAAGAATAAAAAAGAATAAAAAAGAATAAAAAAGAATAAAAAAGAAAGATAGATAAAGTTTTATTTCAATTAAAGATAAGTGTGAATGGAATGAGAATGAAAACTTATGAAAAAGGAGAGTTCGTCAGACTAAGGTGTAAAAGGAGAAAATAGAGGAAAAGAGTAAAACGTAACCAGGCAGGAGAAAAGGAGGTACAGAAAGTCAGGAGTTAGAGCAGAAAACAAAAGAACAGGGAACAAGAAGAAAGAAGCGAAGTGGAAGCATTAGATTTTTTTCAGATTCAACATTTATCGACCATTTATCGATTAATATTATGTACTTTAAGTTATTTTTTGAAATTTTTGTGGGAAGGCAAAGGAGCCATAACCTTAAAAGCTCTAGGATATTGGAATGGTTTAACATTTCCAAGGTTGAATCATTACATGCGCGCGTTGGTACTCGTACTCGTTACTCGTCAGCTGTAAAAATAAAAACTACTGAGTACTCTAAAATATAAAGTACTCGAAATTTTTTGAGTATGAGTCCCATCAGGATAAAATTACTTACAAGTACAAATTAATGAGTACTTTCAGTACTCGAGTACAATTTACTCGTGTACTGCCCAGCTCTGCTTATGGTTTAGAATTCCACCAGTCTCTTACCCAGGAACTTCTATTTTTTTTCTTGCTTCTTCTTGTAACTTACCATTCATACAAAATTGGCAATACAAATCTTATATCTTTCTAAACAACTTTGCTATGTTTATTCTTTTTTTGTAGCTAAATTACACATATTGACGTGTAAACATTTGTGGAAGGCCCGCTGTCTTTCCAGTAACTGGAGGGCGGTTTATAAGCAAGCTACTGCTAAGCTGATAGGGCAGTTACTAACAATCTAATTTTGTATAGTGTATCTGTTTATTTTGACTATCAATCAACGGCATATATGCATAGGTTGTAAGACATAAGTGTTACTGTTGCACAGCGATGCGAAGATATACATCATACGCATTTATAAAGATATATACAGGTACGGAAATTTAAAGGCGGTCCATATTATGCCATATCGATTAAACTGAGGTAGTAGTTGTACACATCGTTTGCAAGGCTCTCCGCTCGCTGCTCAGTGGTCTTTGTTTTTTATGCATGGTCCTATTATACCTTGTCCAATTCGTTGTAAAACAGATGGTCTGGGTTTGGATTTCCGTACCTATATATAAGTGATACTTTTACTTATGTACTTTTTTAAATTATTTTTATTCATGTGTAAATCTAGTTTATATTTATATGGCTCTAATTTTGTTCCCATGGTAAAATTGCTACGGATTTAAATATCACGGACGTGAATTCTTGCATTTTACTTTCTTCGAGTGGGGGAAAAGGAGTAACCCGTTAATAAGCTAATATGAAAAAGTCATTTCCTAGGTGGGTTAGGTACATTGCATTAAACTAGTTGTTTGAGTTTGAATATCGGTTAATATTGTCTATCTCAGAATAAATTAATAATTGTCATGAGATTAATAATGAAATGATTTCGATTTATTGTTTATTAATTATATTTTTGTTAGACATATTATAATTAACACCTGTAACAGACTAATGATTAACATAATTTTCAAAAAAGAATAAAATGTCTACTACACTAATTCATTCTACATTTTTGTTATAATGTGTAATATCTTAATTTAGACAAATAATCAATAAATTTTTGATTAAAATTAAAAACTTAATTCAAATCTGAAACATTATCAAAGCGATTCTGATAGATAATTTTTTCTGATATTTTATAACCTGAAATTATCCAATCGTTAGATTTACTTTGAAATTTTTACTAGCAAAATAATTGTTCTTGGAAAATATTCATTATAACTTTTAGAATATGATTTGGTTTCTGAAAATCTTATATAAATACAGGGTGTTGTTTTAAGTTTATACAATGATGGACGTTTTTTAAATTACCCCATTTTTAAAAAGGTCGAATATGACCGAAAAATTTTATTTAAATAATATGGGCAATCCTTATAACAAACCTATCGAATATTGAAAAAATACAAGGTATTTCGGATATTATGATGAATTAAATAAAAAATAAAATAAATAAGACGTACAGTGTAATTATAAGTATGCAAAGATCTATTATTATAGTATATTAAGAACCACATCTATAGCATCTACCCTTAACATATGCGCATTTTACAAATAAACAATTAATATTACTTAATTCCTTCATTTAATATTTATCAATAAATTAATACTCCTTTTTAATCTCCCTATAGATTGTACAAGTACACCTCGATTAAAGCTTCCGCGGTGTCATTTTTTCTTTTGTTATAGATAATAGTCTAAGATACAAAGTAAGGTCGACCTTCACCCATCTGCTTACCCATTAAAGTTCTCAACTATTAGTGATAAAAACTTGACAAAGTGAAAAAGTAAAAGAAATAAATACCATTGACGACGATGTAGATACCTCTTTTCTCGATGCCAGTGATAATTTGGCGGCAAATACAGATAAAAAATTAATATTAATATTTTCAACTATATCGTGAAACAAAAAGATTTAATATTAAGGGAACTACTTGTAAGAGATAAAATTAGATTATTACACGACAAAGTCGAAATTAATCAAAAAAGCAGTGTAAAGAAATCCGATAGCTGTAAAAATCCTAACATCGAGACTGCATTTGACAAAAAAGAAAAGTAAAAACAGTCTTGCCTGTATTTTTTTGGTAACCCATTTGCGGTATATTTATTAACATATCTTATTAAAAAAAAACCTTTCTTCCATTAAGCAGACGGGCGAAGGTCGAGCTTTCTTCGTATCCAGTACTATAACGACGGCACAAAGAAATTATTCATATAGGAATATCATAAGAATCATTACTCCTTTATTTCTGTAAAATGAACCTCATATTTCACTGTTATTTGAATTACTCTGGAGTAAGCTGCACCTGTTCTCACTTTATTAATTTTTGACATTCGACTTGAATGACATTCGTATTGATATATGTCACTTGTCTTCCACAACTTGTCGAAGCGACAGATCGAACATGAAATTCCAAATTTAAAATATTTTCAATTTAAGAAAATATATATAAAAATGTTATTATGTTTATTTTAACACGTTGGCTAAAAATTCATATAATTGTGCATTTAATGACTGTACGTACCTAATGTATTTTACCATCAAAAATATTAATTTAACTTTCATTGCAATCAAACCAAATAACAGATTTGTGATATGGATTAAATTACTAATAAAATTAGTTTTTCAAATGAAGTGTCAGACTTAATCAACAAGCATTGCAATGAAGAATCATATCCATTATATTACCATTTTAAATGATGTTCTGGGTGCCACACATGGTACATTCCCATTTAAAATTATGGAATTGAGAAAGTAAAAGGGAAGGAGTTACACATGTAAAAGACGTTCATATTGGAAAACATGTCCTTTGACCTTTAAATCGACCTGTTTTAGATTTTTTAATCTAATAAGAACTGCTTTGTAAGGGTTTTCAAAAAACATGGGTAAACGTTCGTGGGTAAATTCCTCACACAAAAATAAGACATTTTTTCGTACCACTTTTTATTTCTTTTATGGATCTAGCTGTAAGTCCGGTCCTGCAAATTAAATTCATTCGATTAACATATCAGAATATGCTCCGGTTAGATGTTTCTAATTGTCCAAATCTCATTTCAATCTTTCTCGTGGTTCTTTAGATTATGGGAAAAAACATTTAATTATAGCTCCTATTTTTAACAGACTTCAAAAAAGGAGGAGGTTCGCAATTCGTCGGAATATTTTTCATTTCTACGTTGTCCGATTTCTATGATTCTCTTTTACTATAAAAGGGTTAGGTCAGGAGTGGTTCCATATAAGTTTGTTTAATATCTAATAATGGGGTCCATGAGAAATTCATAAACTCTTTATTTTTTATGTACTTTCAGCATTAATACTTTACCATGTTCTCCGATTTTTATGATTCTTTTTTGGTTAGGAAGGGGATACCTCAGAGTTAGCTGCGTATACAATTGGTCAGGATCTGAAGATCTATGATAAAATCAAAAATCTTAATTTTTATGAAACTCTGCACGATTGTATCATAATGTGTGTGTGTGTGTGTGTGTGTGTGTGTGTGTGTGTGTGTGTGTGTGTGTGTGTGTGTGTGTGTGTGTGTGTGTGTGTGTGTGTGTGTGTGTGTGTGTGTGTGTGTGTGTGTGTGTGTGTGTGTGTGTGTGTGTGTGTGTGTGTGTGTGTGTGTGTGTGTGTGTGTGTGTGTGTGTGTGTGTGTGTGTGTGTGTGTGTGTGTGTGTGTGTGTGTGTGTGTGTGTGTGTGTGTGTGTGTGTGTGTGTGTGTGTGTGTGTGTGTGTGTGTGTGTGTGTGTGTGTGTGTGTGTGTGTGTGTGTGTGTGTGTGTGTGTGTGTGTGTGTGTGTGTGTGTGTGTGTGTGTGTGTGTGTGTGTGTGTGTGTGTGTGTGTGTGTGTGTGTGTGTGTGTGTGTGTGTGTGTGTGTGTGTGTGTGTGTGTGTGTGTGTGTGTGTGTGTGTGTGTGTGTGTGTGTGTGTGTGTGTGTGTGTGTGTGTGTGTGTGTGTGTGTGTGTGTGTGTGTGTGTGTGTGTGTGTGTGTGTGTGTGTGTGTGTGTGTGTGTGTGTGTGTGTGTGTGTGTGTGTGTGTGTGTGTGTGTGTGTGTGTGTGTGTGTGTGTGTGTGTGTGTGTGTGTGTGTGTGTGTGTGTGTGTGTGTGTGTGTGTGTGTGTGTGTGTGTGTGTGTGTGTGTGTGTGTGTGTGTGTGTGTGTGTGTGTGTGTGTGTGTGTGTGTGTGTGTGTGTGTGTGTGTGTGTGTGTGTGTGTGTGTGTGTGTGTGTGTGTGTGTGTGTGTGTGTGTGTGTGTGTGTGTGTGTGTGTGTGTGTGTGTGTGTGTGTGTGTGTGGGTGCGTGCGTGCGTGCGTGCGTGCGTGCGTGCGTGCGTGCGTGCGTGCGTGCGTGCGTGCGTGCGTGCGTGCGTGTGTGCGTGTATGCGTGTGTGCGTGTGTGAGTGTGTGAGTGTGTGCGTGTGCGCGTGCGCGTGTGCGTGTGTGTGCGTGTGCGTGTGCGTGCGTGTGCGTGCGTGGGCGTATGTTTGTTATATCATTCTCTATAATTCTTGTTCTTTACATAATTTCTCTAAATTTTTCTGTTCCAGAAATTTGACAAAAAGTGCAAATTTTGAATTTTGTTGAAGATAGCTCAAAAACGGATTAAGAGAAAAACTGGAAATTGTTATAATCTAACCTACAATGAACTAAATTAATTTTGGACATAGTCGGAATATTTAGGGATACTTTATTGTAGGTTGTTTTTAATAAAAGTTATGTGATTTTAAAAAAATGCGTATTTTAAAAATATTTTTTACAGGGTGTTGCGTTTTTACCTGGAAAATAAAAATGTATATTTTTTAAATTTAACACCCTGTATTTTATTTCAGTTTTAGAATGATGTGGTAATACTGTATTCAACCCTATAATATTTTTTCAAAATATTACAGGGTTAACAAGCAATTAATTTTTTATGAAATTAGAGAACGATGCAGACCCCAAAATAAATTATCATAATTTAGGTAGGTTTAAATTTTTTTATTATAGAAACTTATAAGAAACTAAACTAAGGAATAGTGGTAATAGTACTGGTTTATTTTATACTGAGCGTTTTGAAACATGTCTTAAGTATGGTTAACTTTAAGTTTAATTTATTCATTTTTTTTGGCATAAACAATGTCGACATGTTAGTAAGTAACACATACAGGGTGTAATATCAGTGCGTAGTTGATCTATAGATGTTTTCTTATTGGAAATACAAAAAAAATAAGTAAAAAAGTGTATGACCATATTTAACAATTATTTTTAAATATACAGGGTGGTCTATAAATGAGGGGCTGACCAAACCTATATATTTTTAAAGCAAAACACCTTTTAGGTAGTTATATGTATTCGATTGTTTTTACGTCAATAAACTAGGTTGATAGACTTGAGTTACTTGCTATGTTGTATATAGGGTGTATCAAAATGCGAGATTATGATTTTCTCCTATTTTTACATGGAATACCCTGTATGTTATACCACCAATTAATTAATATTATTTAAAAAATTAAGTTTTACACGCCCTATATACAACATAGCAAATAAATAAAGACAATTAAAATTGTTTGACAATGTGAAAATAGATATGTATAACTAACCTAACCTGCTTACCTACATAAAAATACATAAAAATACATAAAAATACATAAAAATATATAAAAATACATAAAAATACATAAAAATACATAAAAATACATAAAAATACATAAAAATACATAAAAATACATAAAAATACATAAAAATACATAAAAATACATAAAAATACATAAAAATACATAAAAATACATAAAAATACATAAAAATACATAAAAATACATAAAAATACATACAAATACATAAAAATACATAAAAATACATAAAAATACATAAAAATACATAAAAATACATAAAAATACATAAAAATACATAAAAATACATAAAAATACATAAAAATACATAAAAATACATAAAAATACATAAAAATACATAAAAATACATAAAAATACATAAAAATACATAAAAATACATAAAAATACATAAAAATACATAAAAATACATAAAAATACATAAAAATACATAAAAATACATAAAAATACATAAAAATACATAAAAATACATAAAAATACATAAAAATACATAAAAATACATAAAAATACATAAAAATACATAAAAATACATAAAAATACATAAAAATACATAAAAATACATAAAAATACATAAAAATACATAAAAATACATAAAAATACATAAAAATACATAAAAATACATAAAAATACATAAAAATACATAAAAATACATAAAAATACATAAAAATACATAAAAATACATAAAAATACATAAAAATACATAAAAATACATAAAAATACATAAAAATACATAAAAATACATAAAAATACATAAAAATACATAAAAATACATAAAAATACATAAAAATACATAAAAATACATAAAAATACATAAAAATACATAAAAATACATAAAAATACATAAAAATACATAAAAATACATAAAAATACATAAAAATACATAAAAATACATAAAAATACATAAAAATACATAAAAATACATAAAAATACATAAAAATACATAAAAATACATAAAAATACATAAAAATACATAAAAATACATAAAAATACATAAAAATACATAAAAAATACATAAAAATACATAAAAATACATAAAAATACATAAAAATACATAAAAATACATAAAAATACATAAAAATACATAAAAATACATAAAAATACATAAAAATACATAAAAATACATAAAAATACATAAAAATACATAAAAATACATAAAAATACATAAAAATACATAAAAATACATAAAAATACATAAAAATACATAAAAATACATAAAAATACATAAAAATAGCATAAAAATACAGGGAAAATACATAAAAATACATAAAAATACATAAAAATAGCATCAGCCTAAGGGAGAACTGCTTTTTTCACGAACAGTTTTATGTGACCTATTCGCATGCAAACTGGTATTAGCAGATGAGGATCGTACCAGAAATGTGGTATACAAAGTGATTTTTAATTAGATTACTATACTTAAATATTAGACATACAGACATACCATGAACCCTAAGAAACATATTATCCCTCCTTTTTGGCAGACATACATTTTTTAATATTAAAAACACGCGAAGCCGAGGGCAACAGCTAGCATATTATCGTTGTATGAAGAAATATAGTAGGGTAACCTTATGGACTTATCATTGGAGGACGATGGACATAGAATGTAGATGGCGATACTGTACTTATGTCCAAGTCAGGTCTTTAGGTCATGTCTGTGCTTGAGTATGAATTATAATTTAAAATCTTCTTTTTCATTTCTACTTGTCTTCGGTAATGTATTTTTATAGTTACAATTTACTATTTCAAATTATTACAAAAGCACAGAATACAGAGTATTTGAAGGTCACATAAAATGCGAAAATAATCGATATAATAAAATAAACCAGTTTTTGTTTGAAAAAGATTGAATTAGTTGAGATTGGGTGGAATTTTACTATAATAGGGAACATTTTTTTCTATATTGTGGTTGGATTTTGGATATATCGCTGATGGTTAATTAAACTTGAGTTGTACGCTGTTAATTTATATTCACTTTTATTTAATGGTATCATCAAATTAAGAATAGGACATGAACAACTGAATATTATTGTTCAAAATGAGACGAATAGACGAAAATAAAAAATGTTTGGATAAAATGTTCTGAAATACAGGATGTTAAGTTGAAAATTAAAAAAGTAATAATGGGTAAATATATAGGTAGTTATAATTTTATTATTCAATATAATTTTACTAAAATCGGCACTGACAACATTTAACTAACAGATTTTTTTGCTGTTAGGTAAACTTCATAATACCAAACACGTTTAGTGAAATTATACTAAGTAATAAAAACATGTAAGCCACTAATTTTCAGTTTTCAACTTTTGACACCGTTTGAAAACGAATCGAGTACCAATTTATGCGGTAGGCACATTTAGGAGTATTATTTTCGAAAGGCAAAATTAAAAATTTTTCATTGTTTTTTTTTTTTGTACATGGAAATACTTTGCTGCATGTCTACTGCATGTCCTACAATGATGAAGCTCTCAACGAAGGCGTCTTAAAAAATAAATTATAGAAAATGCGAATGTTACATATTTGATTAGATAATTAACATTGACATAAACTTTCATTGCTCAGGACGTTAAGTGCTCAACTTTGGGTTTCGTAAACATCAGTTACTGACTACTACTATTTTTTTCTGAACTGTTATCAAAATACTACAAAATTTAGCAGAAAGATTGCATTAATTATATTTTTCATATTTTTTCCAAAATAAGAAAGAATGTTTTTATATGTAATTGAATCTGGGTTGGGAAATCCAAACTTGAATGCTTAACGACTTAAGTCTTGAAGGCACTTATATCAAGTTAATTATCTAATCAAATATGTGACGTGGCTTTTTAAAATACCATCATTGTGCGCTCGACTGCGTGTCCATCTTCTACAAGAGAAAAAAGGAGGAAACATTTGTAAAGTTGCCTTGTACAAATGTGTACCAAAAGAGGGCAACTGGCTCTCGTAAGCCTTTTTCGTTTAATTGTCTCATTATTTTAACACTAAGCGCCAGCATGGGAAATATATGTTAAAGTTAGTTTTAAGAACTTTTAACATTCAAATAAACAAAAACAATTTATAAATCTATTATTAAAATCCGTGTTGGAACAAAACATAAAATTGTTGAATTTGAAAGATAATATTCTAAAAATGGAAAGGATTTCGGTCGAGAGCCTATTGGACTGAATATTCAGTTTAAAATCGCTTTTCCGGCCTATAAATCTTCAATTGTTTCAAAACGAATAAAATAAAGTAGTTCTGTCTAAAACTAAAATAAATTTGCTATTTCGAAGTACCCATCGATTATTTCCAAACTTTTCTTTAACGTCTTAGTTGTAAGTTTTATATTACATTTTCTTTAATTTGCTATTTCTGTGGAATCATTAATTTTCACTTGCATTATTGTTCTTCTAAAAAAGCGAAATGTGACTTGATTGGCTTTAATTTTTGAGATAGTCAACCAGTCAAAATAAAAATTCAAAAAATAATAAGACATTAATTTATTTATTTAATCAGTTTTGTCTGAGCTAACTGAAAGGCTGTATTCTATAAACAATGAAAAAGAGTGATTGTTGTTTTGAACTACTTAAAACATTTTCACTCGAACGGCGTGCGTGATTCAATTTAAAAATACTTTCCAGAATAAAACCACGTGTTACAGTTTTGACTTCATTTATTACTAAACAGCCAAGTCATATACAAAAACGTTAATCCAAAATCTAAATTAAAAGTAATAACAAATAGCCTATCTACTAGGGTCGGTAACCAAACATATAAACAGAATGGGCGGATTTTGTTCATACTTAACATTATACTCGCGCACTGACACTTAACCCTGGATTAAATATAACTGTAAATACAAATATTTTACAAACAAATATACTTTTCCAAACAGTGATAAATTATATAAAAAAATGTTTTTTTATAAGATTTTCTTTTATGTTCAAAGTTAGGACTTTATAATTATTGTGTCGTTCATAGAATTCTGTACTAAATAAGAGCACTGATTTTGGAAATAAATTTTAACCATTTTGGCAAGTTGCTGAACCTTGTAACATTACATAATGAAATATAAAGACTAACTGAATATGTCTGCCACAGATAGACCACTTGTAGGTCTATTGATTTCGTCTTGAGCTATTCCTAAAGAGTGGAGCTATTGAAAACTTCCTTTCAAGGTGATTTATTTCAACACTCAGAGCCAGCCGAGAGAACATTTTTTTCTTATATTCATGATCAACAGCCAAGATACATTTGAAAGTCGCTAATATATCCCTGTGACTATTTTTTTTTAATTTGTTTTCCAATGTTGATTGATTTTTCCCTGATTAGTGTGATTTTCTTGTTCCTTAACTCAATATCTTGCAAACTGTTGATAGCTTTGATGAAATTTTGTAGCAAAGCTTGTTCAAATTTTGAAAACTATAAAAATATTCAGCTATTTTTATGGTTATAAACTTTTCCAACACTTAGTCCAATTAGAGGTACTTAGATTACATGCAACATTTTCAGAAGCTTATTCCTTTTTTGTTTTCTACTTGGAACTTTTCAATTTATTTAAAACATTGGACATTGTTATAAGTTGTTATTAGGTATTCTTTGTTATTGTTTATATATTTTGACATAACCGCACATAACCAAAATATTGACCAAAGTCCTTAACCACTTTTTATCACCTTAATCCAAAAATTTTATTCGTACGGTTTTGTCAACTGGAATAAATTTTCATTATTATGTTTAATTTTTCATGTCTTTTATCATGAATTGTTATTTTTAAATAAATAAAGATGTTTTTAACTATAATAGGTAGGTGATAGAGGCCATGTGCCTGAACGAAAAGAAGACGTAGATGGCGTATCTGCATAGCATTAAAATTTGACTACTTCATTAAATCGTCACTAGATGCCGCTCGAGATTGCATCCAACACTTTTTACTGTTGCATTATCCTACTATATTATCTTCATACAACGATATTTTATTTAGGTTAAAAAAAAAGTTGAGCGTAGCTTGAATTAGTCGGGATCTTTTAATAAATGGTTTAAAATTTATATTTGAATTTGTTCGTTAAAAAACATTAATATTTATTAGAATTTTAATTTTAACAATTTAAAATTAAAACAACCAATCCAAAAGCCCTATTTCACCTTCCTTCCTCCATCGATTTTCCTCTTGATTCTACCTGTTACGTTCACCGTTATTGAACCACAATGATTGGCTGCTTTTAAAATTGTTCAGTTGCACAAACAAAAAGGACGTTTTTTCATATTTCCATTTAAGGAGGACCTTTCTTCTTTAAATTCGGTTCATTTTAACATCATTAAGAATTTTTTTAAATTTAATTAGGATCTGTTATCTTTGACTTCTAAAATACTTAAATACCAATTAAGGCTATAAAAAGCTAAGTGGGCTAACCCCAATTTGGACTAAGTGGGGTTAGACCGCTTTGCTTCTGAATGAATAGCACTGCCATCTAGCAATCTATTGTAAAAGATGGCTTAGTCCGCTTTGCTCTTGATATATATGGATATCAAGATTCAAATAGTATCAAAAAAAGAAAACTACTATTTTGTGGGTTAGTCCACTTAGCTTTTCATAGCCTCAATTTTAGTCGAAATCAGCCTACTTTTAAAAAGAAATTGTTATTTTTAAACTGCTCACCTTATAACTGACCGGAAGTTTAACTGGTTTTGAGCCAAGAAGGACACATTTACAGTTAAGAAAAAGAATTAGCTAAGCTTTATTTATTCAGGTCTAAAATTTATATTTAAATTAGTTCGTTAAAAAACATACTTATTTGTGTTGGTTATTTATTATTCTTTATAACTTTTACTGGCAATCCACTAGTTTTATAATAGAGTTATTACACGTTGTACAAATTGTAATGACAGGTTGTAAATTTTTTTTTTTTTAATTTATGTGAAACTATTTAAGTAGTAGCTTCATGTTTATGTTCATCTGTTGTCTCCTATTAATGAGATGTTGACATTTAAGTTATGGACTTCGTCAATGAATTATGCAGTTAATAATTCAATTAGAGAAGCATTGTTATGCAAATGTTAACATTAATTTAAAATTACACAGTGACAATTTTTTCATGGAGGTGTTAATATAGGTGAAATTGATATTTATTGTTTTTGTCACATTAATTTCTTTAGATTAAAATTTGCAAATAATTTTATTACTAGAGACAAGCGCATAGTATGTGCTTGTGTATTTTATTTACAAATTTTATTTGATAATTGATTTAGTGAAAAATACATTACATACAGTGTGTTCAACTTGTGAAACGAACAACAGAAATTATCAATTTCTTTTATAGAAAAATTATTTATACATCTGGTTTGGAGGACCTCCACTTAACTTTCTTCCAAATTTTATTAAAACAAATTGTTGGAAATATATCCAACGCTGTAAATTAATGTAGTCTTGGTTATAAAAAAGTTGATATAATATTAAGAAATGAAGCGACAAGATATTTAAAGTGTGTAATTATTGAGTTTTATTTAATAAAACTCCATAAAATAATAAGCGCTTTCGACCTCTTAAGCCATCATCAAAGACTATAAGAGAAAAATGGAGCTGTTTTAATACAATAAACTCTACCATCACTAAAACATAGAATAAAAAACTTTGTACACTTACTCGTCAAATCAACTTTAGAAGAAACATCAAGAAACTAAACTAAATTAATAAGGGACAGCAACTGACCAGTCCCAAGTCTCCACCATAGCTTGTAGCTTAAATAATTTAAAATCCAAACCGAAATTCGGTAACTGACCCAGTGCAAAATATGAGGCTAGCTGGTTAGTTTTTAACAAAGAAAATGGAGGTTCATCCGTCCATGCAGAACTAAACCATGCTGATACGGAGAACGAGGAACTGCTAATCTTCCACTTGAAGGCAGCAAGGGTTAGCCAATTAATTTCGTGAGGCGAAGGCAAGTTGGAATACAAAAAATTACGAACAGATTTTTTTAACCAGCAACCATCTTAGCCAAAACAGCATGAGTGACAATTGATATTTGACAATGAAATTGTTAAGAAAAATGACAACTAAAGAAATTGAAATAAGTTTCGTGAAAAATTGTCAAAATGTTAATATTAAAAATGATAAAAGTGGGTTGGTACCACTGAGCAAGCAAGGTCAAGTTATGGCGGGACTTTAAATTATTAAACAGCAAATGATTACAATGAATTAAATAGAACAATAGGTTTTACAGTAAATGAAAGTAGAAAAACATGTTTTGTTTTTTAAATTAAAAATTATAAAGGTGCCAAGCTGAAAACGAACTACGGAATTGAGCAGAACAGCTCCAGCGAAAACGAAGTCGCAGGCAGACCAGCTTTTCCAGCTGAAAAAAGGAGGAAAAACCGTCCTGGCCACGAAATCAGCAGTCGCTGGAAAAGACATGATCAACTCCGCTGCAAAGATGATTAAAGGCGAAGCTGACTAGGTAACTTTAGACCAACTGTTGCCAATACTCTTAAAGGGAGGAGAAACTTTGCTATTAAGATGAATTTGAAAGTTAACACATGTGACATTTGGTTTATTAAACTCTCTGTGTATCTTAAGTTCTTCAAGAAGGTTTATTTTAAAGTTGCAATTAAAAATTATGAAAAACAGAAACATTCTCAGAAGGAGTGAAGTTATGATTGTTGAATATAATATGATGTCCAAAAATGGACTTATCTGGATATCTAATGTGTTCAATAGCTCGTATGTTGAATCTTCTCTTAGTTTTTCCTATATAAGACGTATTAAAATCATTACAGCTTAGTCGTCTATAGATACCACTTTTATGTAGCAACCCAATTTCATCTCTTTTTAAAAGAAATTTTAATATTGTTGCAATCCTTAAAAACTGCAGCAACATCATTGTAAATTTTCCCAAGATATGATAGTGAAAAGTTTTTAAAATTAGCAGGAGGTTCATTATTCGGATTAAAAGCAATTGGACCCTTTCCTTAAGTTTGACTTTATTGATAACCACATTAATAATGGAAGGATTGTAGTTATTATTAAATTCTAATTGTTTTATAACGTTGATTTCTTTATTAAAATTGTAATTAGTTAAAGGTATATTAAGAAGATGATGAACATAACAGTATATGGCTATAACTTGTGTGGGATGAGAATGATTAGAGTAGAAATTAATTAGATGGTCAGTTTGAGTTGATTTCCTGTAGATATCAATTTCAAGTTTATTATCCAGACGACTGATAGAAAGGTCTAGGAAATTAAGTGATTTAGTGACAGCTCAACTGTGAATTTGATTTTAGGATAGATATTGTTAATGAAAAATAAGAAGTCATCAATCTCAGTAAAATTACAATTCATAATTGCAAAAATGTCATCAACATATCTGTACCGGTGTGATATTCGGTTATTAGGAAAATCATTCAAATTTTTTTTGGTTTCTAAGTGATCTAGATATAAGTCTGCTAACAAAGGACTTAGAGGATTACCCATTGCTAAGCCATTGGGTTGTTCATAGATATTTTATTAAAAATAAATAAATCTTGGTCAAGACAGAAATTTTAGTAAATCCAAGATAATATTGATAGAATGAAGGTTGAAGTTATTTTTAGTAAGAAGGTCCTTGATAATAGGAAAGGTTTCCTCTTTGAAAACGTTGGTTAATAAATTACTAACATCAAAAGAAACTAACAGCTTCAGAACTTAGATTTATGTTTTTAATTTTGTTAACTAAATCAATTGAATTTAAAACATTATGTTTTGGTATATAATTAAGAGAAAAGTTAAGGAAGTTATTGAAAAATTTAACAAAGGAAGATACAGGATAATTGAAGAAAGTAGGGTCTCATTGGGATCTCTAATTTATGAATTTTAGGCAGGCCATACAAAGGCAAATAAGGATTTTTTAACATGAAATTATTGATAGATAAAATGTCCTTTTCAGTGAAAAAGGTTTTTTATTTGGTGAGAGTAGATTTAAACAAGTTTATGAACTTCTGCAGAGGGTTGGAGTTCAAGGTTATAAAATCATTATTGTTAAGTAATTATTCCACTTTAGGTATAAAATTCTCTTTTTTCATGATAACTAAGCAATTTCCTTTGTCAGTCTTAGAGATAATGAGATTATTGTTAAGTAATTTGTCTTTAATGGATTTTAATAAATTAACATGCTGTTCAATGAGTGTGTTTTTATGGGGTTCGATAGTTCATTGAACTCCAAACAGGTAAGAAACTTAATTTTAGATAGTAGATCTCGAAGTACAATAATTTATTTTTGGTATTTTAAAATATTTTCTGCAAATTTTTTACCTGTTTAAAATATAACCCAATTGTCGTTTAAAAAAGAAAATATATTTTTTTCCTATATTTTCTTATATTTTCCCTGTGACATTACACAATGTTCTTTAATAATATTAAAGTTGCTGTTTCCTTAGATCTTGTGTTGATTGAGATCCTACTTTATAATTACTTTAATTAAGAAAAAGCACTCTCTGATGAAAATTGCGATGTACTTTGTGAAGAACATATTTGAATTTTAAAATACTCTTCTATAATTATGTACGGGCTCAAAACCATGGTCGTTCCGAAACACTTCAATATTAAATGATTTTGTCCCAATTTTCAGAAATAAATTAAATTGGATTGCACTTAAAGTTTCTATAACTGGGTTTTGCGTTACAAACTCGAACAAATTGTGTTCTTTAACGAGAAAACATAATATGTTACCAAGGAAAATTATATTTACGCAGTTGAGATATTTTGAATTTCTTATAATCCCACTTCTTTTAAAGATCTTAAAAATTAAAATTAGGATTTAGTTTATGTCCTGTTTCTGTGGTTTACAATGATTATGTAACTATTGATAGATAAAAATAAATAAATAAAAGACAGACAATCTGAGCGTATCATTTCATTTAAAATTCACCTTTACTATTATTAGTATTAATATTATTATAAAGACATAGTGGTACAAATCACGAAGAGGTTCTCCAAGACATTGATGTGGCTTTAATTGAGGAGGTATAAAAATTTTAAAATTTCTTTAGAAATATCTTATGTAGTTTTAGGGGTATGAAATATATTTATCTTTAAAACAAAATTTCATAAAATTTACTCCGCCAGTTTAGAAAACAAAAGAATATCGACAAAAAGGGAGATCCTGAAGTTGTTATGTCTAGTCTACATTTGACCCTCTGGGACTTATAGTGAATTTTCCGATTTAAGGTAAATTTCAGATCTTCTAAATGAACAATGAAAGATTTGAATGGTTTAAAAAATATTTATAAATTCCACAAACCTAGAAAATATTTTACTTTAGATCAGGGGCACTTTCTCCATTGGTTCATGTATGCAGTGAATACCCAGTTACATTTCATAAAAACACATTATTTTAAAATAAATAACATAAAAATATAAATTCAATTTTAATAATTTTATTGATTTCATACGTGTTAATCTCTATTTTTCAACGGATAATCGCCCCTCCGTAGCGCACTATTCTAAGTGAACCCGAGGGAGCGAGAGTTTTAGCGAAAGCCTGTAGCTAAAAAGATAGGTCAATACGTCAACAGATCCGTGAAACAAACAATGTGCCTGTTTAAAATAACTTAAATCACCTTATTTTGCGCATAGCTCACAGTGACGTCATAAAGTAGGGCAAGGCACACGAATCTTTCCAATCATTGATATAAAATAAAGAGGGGATGCCATGACGATACTGAAAGTGTCCGCACACTTTTACGTCATATGTTAAACTCGAGCTAGTGGAGCAGTCAGTTTTGGTGAAAATAAATAGTATTTTTTGAAAATAGCACAAATTTAATAATATAAAAACATTTTCTAGTCAATCTTCAAATATAAAATTATTCGCTTTAAATTAATCAAAATACAACTCAAAGTTCTTTCACTTATCATATCGCAAAATAGTCGGTCGTCCTAACTTCAATCTATCTGATTTTACCTTTATGTTTCCAATCATACTACATTTTTATAACAATTTTGTGTTTCAATTGTAACATGAATAGTTGGTTATTTTATTTACTTTGATATAATGTGTTTGAGCTCATTTTATAGGGCGTGGGTTAGGTTTTTATATAACTCGAGTAACTTTGAAAAAGAAGTTGGATACCAATATATTTAAATCTTATACACTTAACTCCAGATTAGTGATAAAAATATAGAAAATCACTAACCACTAACAAATTATACCTAAAACATGCTTTAGATAAGGTAAGTATCAAATTCTAATTCACATAAGTTTGCAAATAATTCAAATTTAAAACAATTTACTGATTAAATGAATTGCACTTATCTGTAGGTACATAAGGTAATATACGGTAAGTTAAAGGTAAAATCAGGTATTTCTTCCTTCGTCTCTAACTACAGAGGTACATCAATCTCAGACAACTTCTACCAAGTGATTTGGGGTTCTTGTTCATAACTCTCAATCGTGACTGTGATGATCTTCAAGGTAAAAGATTCTTATTTGTAATCGAACTCGAACGATCGTCCAGATAAATGATTCTTATTTGTTCGAACCCAAAACGTCCAGTGATTGAACCATGAATAATCTTCAAGATGAATGGTATTCGAACTCAAAACGTCTAGTGATTGAATCGTGAATGACCTTCAAGATAAATGGTATTCGAACTCAAAACCGTCTAGAGATGAGACCGTCTATCTAAAAAGGTTTAAAATGTTATGATAGATGAAGGGAAATTTTAAATGGATTTAGATAAAATGATTTAACTATTAAGGCCAAGTTCAATGACAAGTGACGGCGACTTTTTTATCACAAGAAATACAGCTCTGAACGATAATATTTTAAAAAACTGTTCTCATAAATGGGTTCAATAAACTGTAAAAAATGATGGAAAGTCTATGGTTTGTTTTACTTTTAATGCATAATATTTTAATAAGTGTTATTTAACAAATATTTAAAAGTTATGGACTTTCCATCATTTTTTATAGTATTTAGAAGTTAAAACGCAACATACATTCTTTTATTTTTGCCTAATTATTTCAGGATTCTTGTGATAAGATTTAAAAATGTGTGGCCCATAAGATGCTGCCATCTGAACAGACGGAATAGACACTAAAAATTGAAAAATTGCAACATCGCTCCCTATGCAGACGAATGTAAAATGGTTTAGCCCAATTTGACCATGTTTATTGGTGAGGGGGAGGTGGTATGCGGGGAAAGGTTGCAAGTAAATAAATTATTCTATAAATGCTATTTTCTGTTTGTTTTGAAAGTTTGACTTGACGTTTATGGTTTGACGTGTCATTTCAATTTAATGGACTTTAATAATTTAAAAGATGCAATGTACTTATATTATTTATATATATTGTAGATCCAGGTATGTTTTCGGTTTTTATTTTATTTTTATTTTTATTTTATTTATTTGGCTAGTTTGCTAATATCACAATATTCAAATTTAGTAAAAAATAATGTAATAATATAACAATTATTTTAATAACATTCTAATAAATAGGAAATGTAATTTAACTGCATTTGTTTTGATAACAGTATTTGCATATGGTCTTTGAATTTCATTTGTTTCCGCATAATTACCCTTAAATATTTGAATTTTTCTACTAACTGTATAGATTTTCTTCCAATTTCCTATATTGTTTGTCCACAAACTGCATATAGTTATTACTTATCAGCTTATATTTTGTATTAGGTATTTATGTTGATTTTTAACAAATGATTGCAACATCATTTATAAACATTTTGCAGAGTTTCATTGACAATTAACTCTTAGTTATCTGAATCCTTACAACTTACAAGAAACATAGATAAGGACATCATAGGCAAACAGGTAAATGTCATATTAATTATTGCAACATTAACAATCATTAATATAAATTAAAAATAACAGGGGACCTAATTTTCTTCCTTTGATGAGGTTAATTTCTTCTGATCAGAACAGCGATTCTTTTGTGCCAACTCGACACATTACATACAGAATAGAGAGAGACATTACATCAAAATCGCTGTCTGTCGAACAAAGATAGGAGACGTACTCAAAAGATGAGAATCCCACTACATATGTTATTTAATTTTAATCTCTCTGACCTGATACTTAGATAATCTACATGCTACCCCAATGCATGCTTTATAGCATAGATATAAAAACCACCTTTATACCAATACTATTTAATTTTTTTATCGAATGATTTTGATCAACAGAATCAAGTGCATTTTAAAGAAATACAATTAATTTTGAATTGTACATATGGCGGATTGTACAATAGGCAGTTAAAATGTAGACTTAGTTTAAACTGTGAACCTTGTTGTATACTCATCGGTTATTTTTAAACATAGTTTTAAAAATGACATTTGTTTTTGAATGTAACTAGTTAAAAATAAAACTTTTGTTAGTTAAAATATGTTTAAAATATTTTTTGTACATACATAATGTATTTTGTAATAATTAAAAATCATAATATTCTTGTAAGGAAGTTGGAATGCTTAGGGTTTGATCAGTCGCTGTTGAGATTATTTTCATCTTACCTAAATCATCGTTTTAATTATGTCTTTTACAACGGATTTTCATCTTCACCCCTCACAGCAACATCTGGAGTTCCACAGAGCTCCAATCTGGGACCACTATTATTTAGTATATTTATAAATGACTTGGCAATAAATTTAACCTGCTGTTCGCTGCTGACTTAAAAATATTTACCTCAATCTCATCAATTCAAGACTGTTACTTTTTACAGACCCAACTTGGGAATCGTTGAAAATTGGTGTAATGAAAACAAGCTGAATGAATGTGTCTAAATGTGAAGTATGTTCCTATACTAGAAGTATTATATATCTATAAGTTCTTGTAGCTTTGACAATAAACATATATTGATTGATTAACAAGGTGGAGTTTGATTATTTAACAGCCTACATTTATCGGACTTGTGCAAAAATTGAAGATTAAGGTATATTATTCAACCAAAAATTACTTTTTCGGATTATATTGAAAATACAGTTGCTTCTGCGTTGAAAAGCTTAGGGTTCTTAATTCGTAATACTCGTTCTTTTACAAACTCTTAAAGCTTGGAGATCCTTTACTTTTCTTTAGTTCGTTCGAGGCTAGAATATGCATCTCTTATCTGGAACCTTATTTACAATATTCATAAAAGATCATTGGAAAATGTTCAGCGGCGATCTCTCAAGTACCTTTCTTTTAAAATAGATGAGCTGTATCCTATTCGAGGTAATGAAGAATCTCTGCTTCTTTCGAAAATAGAAGGGTAGTTTCCAGTGTTACATTTTTTTATAAAATATTACATAACACTATTGATGTACTATTTTTGATAAATTAAATAAATTTTAATGTTCCCCACACAGCCATTAGATATCATAAAACATTTTATACAGCAAGTATTTGAACGAACTTGGGAAGAAATTCACCTATAAGGCTAATGTGCTCAAATTTTAATTAATTTTGTTCTGATTGGGATATTTATTTCGACCATTAGTTGTACTAATTTGTACCTAATGTATTTAGGATTCTTTCTTTTCTTTTTTTTTCTTGCTGTTGCTAAAATTATTTTCTGTCGGAATAATATGTTTAACATTTATTTCATGTATTTTGTTCTGTAAATGGATCAATTTGTTGGGCAATAAAATTATTTTAATTTTATTAAGCAAAAAAATGTTTATTTTGATGCACCTACCACCTTTAAAAGTTTGTCAGTATATTAACGAGAAATCCTATATAATTCCCAAAGAAAAATATTTTTGGAATAAAATCCGAATTCTATTTATTGATATTTGTTATTTTGTAGGTTCAGTGACTCGAAACATGATGATCAGGTACACCAAGAATATCCTTGATACTTTAAAAAAATAGTACCAGATTAAGCAGATTTGATGCTATGTCACATTGTGGTGCGAAGATGTGGCTTGTATAAATTTGGGATATCAGTTGATAGAAAACAGTACGCAAAAATAAATTTAAATCTGCAGATGCATCAGAGATAGCCATATTCCATACCACAATATGTCATGCGTGAACTCGATGAGATTTCATCGGCTAAGTATCATTCCTCTGTAATGTTTTGTATCATTAGGAACACGCAACATTGTAAACAATTATGACCAGGGTTTTCTGACCTTTTCCCTAGGTCAGAGAGAATAAATGAATACTAAATAATGTATAGTAATAAAGATTGAAAATATATATACTTTTAAGAGTTTTATTATGTCAGCCATAGTTTTATACCAAAAATTAAAATAAACTGAAATTATACATTCATAAATAACTAGATTTATAACACTCATCGACTCTCTCCTGGCTAAAATATGACTTATCTATCTATTAGGCTCTGTTCCGTCTATTTTTTGCATTTAGCCTGCTTCTGACACTTCCATTCGTTCATATTCAGTGTAGTATATGCATAGTTTTCAGAATATCAAGTGTTATACCTATCTGATGCTTGGTCCTGCAAAGTTCATATTCAGTACACCTGCTTATGTGACATCTATTTCGATGTCAAGTTTGATTGAACACCCGTTTCTTGCCTATTACTCTTATACTTAACCAGAACTAGCTTAGACTTGAACGCATATGTCTAATTCGGCCAAAACACAGCCTTGGTACACAAATATCTATTTTACCGCTGGTTTCATTACAAAAAACTGGAGTAAAGGGTAAAATTATCTCTTGTCCAGTACACTCGTATAATACACTTGAGTATTGCCTATATTATTTTTGATTGAGACGTATACATAAATTTAAAAATGTCGTTTACTTAAAAATAAACATTTAATTTTGATATTTTATTTAACTCGATCAAAACATTAAATTATTATTTTCCATGGCTTATACCGGACCTGTATGTACTCTAGTAGCCATGGAGTAACTGACAGTGTTGCCGTCAGTTGCCGCCACATATTCATTAGTGACATACGTTTTATAAATTCATCGTGTTACAAATTTGTTGACATAAAGAGATAGAAATTTAAAGTGACGTCTTTTATTACTTCGAATGAAAAAAATCGATAATGCAATTTTCTAACCTAAAAAAAATCGTGATGATATGTCAAACAAAATTGAACTTGGCCTTAAATGAATAATTTTAAACTATTAAATGAGTAATTTCACAGAGATTAAAATTAATAAGAAAAGGAAAAATCTTATTTATTATATTTAAATATAGTAAAGCATAATATCGTATTCCAAAAAATAATACATAATTTTAGATACAAGTTAACATGTGTCATTTATTGCTGTAGAGGTTGAGTATAAAATTTGACAATTTGCTCGAGAAATATATAAATATATTGAATAACATATTATTAACAAAACGTACCTTATAAAATCAGACGGGTATTAACATAATTAAATATAATTTAATACTTTTGATGATCCAGATTAATCAAAATATAAGTGACCTATTCTTCGCTGTGTGTTAGACAAAGAGGTTAGAAAGGGTAGAGGTAACATAGGAAGCATTTGTCACTGCGCGAATTTTGCCAAAACCGAAAAACTGGGTGGAAGGAGTAGGGAGATGTTCTGGGTCGGACTTAAATATTTGTATTGTAGTACCTAATTTTGGTAGGTAACTAAAAGATGAAAAATTATAACACGTTTTTTTTACTTTATTTGTCAACACGATTCATTTATGATGAGGGCAATAACACTTTATCAATATATAACTAGCTAAGGGGCGATTCCACCGTTGTGTCAAACGAAGTTTAAATTACTAAGTGAAGATTAAAATGATATTGTTAATGTAAAAATGTCATTTTAAACTCCATTTAGTAATTAAAACTTTATTTTTGTTAATATAAAAATGTCATTTTAATCTTCGTTTAGTATTTTAAACTTCGTTTAACAAAACGGTGAAATCGACCCTAAGTAGAAGTTTATAAAATTATTGTAACAAAATAGCTGTTGAGACAAAAAGTTATCGAAACAGCCAAAGTACTTTTTGCCGAATTACACACAAGATTTTTTCTACGATCACACCAAAATAAAATAAATAATTAAATTTTATTAGAAATGGGTTTCCTTTTCGTTCGTTATATTTTAAGTTTATTTGACATAAGCCTATTCTTCGAAGAAAAAAAAAATGTTTTGGTACTTATATACCGGTAATTATTTATGATTTAATTATTTACGGAAAATACCGTTCAATGATTTAAAATATTAGGAAGTCATTTAATAGCTATTTATGTAACCAGTTACGAAATGCCTTATTTTGTGTAACGAGTAAATATTTGCGGAGCGAGGTCCTGCAAACTGAACGAGTTACACAAAACGGCATTTGGTAACGTGTTTACATACAAGATTTTTCCTAATTTTGTCTTGATTATTTATAAAATTGTGTTGAAAAATAATTCACCAGCATTCTTTTGTAGGTACTTCCAATCAAATATTTCAGAAAATTGTTGTATTTGATTGCCCTACGACGTTTTTTTTTCAATAATAATAAAAATAAGGAACATGTGCAGTGTTGTCGATCTGATTTTTGACATTACCCGCGAGAAATTTGAAAAAAAAAAACATTTTTACCCATTATCCTTAAAGGAGTACGTCAAAATTTTACCCCCAACATTTCTGGGCAGTTTTCAATAACGGTGTTCAATTATTTAAAAAATAAAACGCAATTTAAAGCTTTTCTTTTTTGTTTTCTTTTTTGTTTTCTTTTTTGTTGTTAAACGTAATGTCATATTTTCAAATGTGAAATGTCACTATTCTCGGCCTTTTTTTCAATATTTGGTTTTTTCGATTTTTTGTTTTTTGGATTTTTCGATTTTTAAATTTTTCGATAACTCGATTTCTCGATTTTTCGTCTTAAAAACCAAAAAAGAGGCAGTTTTATTTATTTTCATTTCGTAACTGGTGACGTAATCAACTTTTCGTAATCAGTTGCATAATGTTCTACTTTATAAAATATATTACTTTATATGTCAAAATTAGAGAAAATAAAATGTAATTAAATGGATAGATCCCATATTATTATAGAGCAGTGTTTCTCAAACTTTTTTGGGAACGAAACCTTTTTGAAAATCGAAATATTTGACGGGGCCCTCAACAAATTAAACACAATTTAAAAAATATTTTTCAAATTTTTTCTTCAATTTGACTCTCATTTTGTCTTCAAGGTAAACGTGATAAAAAATCGGCTTCATATTATGCTCAGATTTTACATATTCAATTTTATAATTGTAATTTGATAATATTACTGCCCATCTACGTAGTCTGTTGGCTGAAAATTGGGGTATACCTTTAGCTGGGTTAAAAATAGTTACCAGAGGTAAGTAATCTGTAACTAGGATAAATAAATGTCTATATGAATATTCATTAAATTTATTTAGGCCAAAAATTATTGCAAGGCCGTCTCTTTCAATTTGGGAATATTTTTGTTCGGACTTTGATAAGGTACGCGATGCAGAAGCTATAGATTTCTCAATATTTTTTTAAAAAACATGACATATGGCCCTTATTCCCACATTTGATGCATCTACGATTAATTTAATCGGCAACTCAGGCTGAAAATGCATAAGAACATAATTTGTTGTTAATTTATTTTTGATTAATTCCAAAGATTCCTTGCAAGAATTATCCCAAATCCATTTCACCCATAAAAATAAAATAAAAGTCCTAAAGCAAAATCATATCCTCCTTCCTCTTAGTCACTTAAAAAAATTACTTCTCAAAAAAAAGGTCCTCAAGCCAGCTCCCTCCATTTTGTGGCGATAGTACTGTTTTTTTTTTATTATGATTATTTTCTTCGCGGAGTCCTCACAAAGGCTTTGCGGAGCCCCAAGGCTCCACGGAGCACACTTTGAGTAACCTTGTTATAGAGAAATACTAAATAAATAGTTTTGAAAAAACTATTGAAACCAGTTGTGAAGTTTGAAACGAATAAATTAGCAATGAAATTGATATTTTTGTATTTGATTGTATGTTTCTCTTTCCACTTCCTGAAAACAGATTCACCATGAAGCAAGAAATAGTAAACAGTTTATAAAAATAACCTTTATTTGCTACTTATAACATGTACCAATGACCAAGTCCGATTCTGTTTATTTTCAAATCAACAAATATGGACGTCGACAGAATCTTTAAAAATTAATTATCTCACCGAAATAAATATAAGTTTCTTTTATCTCCGTCACATTTCGCACTTTTATTATAAATAAAGCTTTCTACAACACATCTTGGCATTTTAAACGTTAATTTCCAAAATTTAAGTCACTGAAATACCAAATTAATTCTCGTTGACACATTAAATTTGGATGGACAACGCTCTGACATGTGATGTTCTCAACTGTGATTGGTGGGTGTGAATAATTTCGAAATGGGATTATGCGCAGTGTCTTATGTTCCATCTAAGGTTTGTATAATCTAAGGTGTTAGATCAAAATCAATGTCACTTTCTCTGACACAAGGCATAGACGACAAATGACATTTGAGTAAGAGGTGATTGTTTTCTAACGAAATAACGGTTCCAACCGTTAAAAAATAAAGTGCAACTTTAATAAATCGGAAGAACGATTGTTGTCCAAGGTAAAACATTACTATTATTTTACACAAAAGTATTTTTGAAGTTATAATGTTTATTTACAGATTTTATTCAGTATTATTATTAATAATTTATATTTTGTTTTTTCTTTCAGTCTTTCAAAAACAAAACTGCTTAAATGGATACAGTGTCATCAGAAAATATTTCACAGAGACAAAATTTAATTATATCGGAGTGTGTTGGGTAAACTATAGCAATTTAATTATGTTAACATTTATTTAAATTGGTTCTCTTTTATAGGAAAACCATCCAAATTAAGCAGTGACTAAGTTCCATCAAGAAATGGGCTCTTACGACAAGGATATAAAGTACCTAACTTTAAACAGATCTTAGATTGCAGTGGCCAGCCAAGAAAAATCATTTTGCATTGTACCAGAAGGTATTTCACAAGTATGGAAATTTTATGATATCTTTTATTTGCACAATTGACTGTAGTACAATTTTCTATGAATAATTGTTTTATTTTGTAGGTTGTCCCTAATGATTTCGAAGTTATGAAAACATGCCTATCTGTAAGGCTAGAGGTACTGATGAACAGTGTTAGACTGATATAGCGGTGAGGATTTTACTCGAATGACGATATCGCATGCATCTACAAAAAAATGGAAGCTAACTTATATTACAGTTTTTTTAAAGACAATATAAAAAAAATATTACACTTGCTCAAATTAATTTAAGAAACCAAGGATATGGTCCGTTATTAACCAAAATATCGGTTACTTGGTCCAAAACTGACCGCTCTGCTTGACATTCCTGAAAAATCTGTTAATTTATGGACGCGTTTACCTGAAAATGGTGACTCAATCATAAATTCACTAACCGCTATATTTTTACTATTAAGTCAAATATCAATATGTCACAAAAGTGGTTCAAATGTAGCCAAGAAATTAGTTTTTTTCAGAAACCGCAGTCAAAAAATCCTGGTTACTTGCGGTTAGTAATCGATTAATAACGGACCATGCCCTAAATACTTGTGTCTATGTTAGTATACTTACATCATGAAGACATAATTAAATATTTAGCGATATCAGTACTTGGGGGGTAAACTGAACTATGTTGACGTAGTGCAGTTTTATAACGGTTAACGTTTTAAAATCAGTTCGTCGAGACCTTTCCAGGGGTATACTATACCATATAAAGTGATTTCACAATGAAAGTTGACTAAAAAAATGTAACACTATGTTCAATAAAGTTTCAAGTTAAACAACACTTTTTAACTCTCACGTTAGTCGTACTATTTATATTATCAGAACTATGAAGACCAGCGATAAGGAAACGAATCGGCATACTCAAAATACGCTCCCAAAAAACGCATGCTAATTGAGCTACTATAATTAACCGCGTATGCAGTACCAAATACATGGCTTCTTATGGGAATTATACATAATTTTGTAAAAACAAACTAGTTTACACAGAATATACTGTTGTATTTATTTCTAAATAAGTGCTTGCATGTTTTAATTGATAAGTTATTTAATTTTATCTATATAAAATACAAATTAGATACGTATGACCAAATTCGAAAAGCTTTCTTAGATGCTGAAGTACAATTTTGTGGCAAATTTTTTTTTTTTTTGAATTGAACCTATATATAATTTTAAGAGTAAAATAAAAAGTGCTTTATCGGCACTAGAAACGATATATATGCTGCCACTATTCCAAACGTTTAGTATCCTATAAAAACATTTACAATGACACAATTGGGGTCAAAAAAAAAAAGTAACAACTCTTTATCTAACATTAAAACTCTATAAAAAATAAATTTTCTTTTCTAGTAAGTTAAATTTAATGCATAATTATTGTTGTTTGTAAGTCAGCATCTATAACTGTTAAATTTTATATTATAGAAACTTATAATAAAATAAACTACACTTAGTAAGCTACATATTGTGACTAGTTTACAATAAATATTATATTTAGACATGAATACATTATTTTACTTACATTAAAAGCTTTAAAAAGACATTGCATTGATTTCTTCTTGTGTTTTCTTTAGTTTTACATTTGATTTTTATCCTGTTTTACAATCTGAAACGACGTAAATCTTGCTTTGATGTTTTTTGTCACTCATGTTACTTGTACTGCGCTGTCATTAGACATGCCAACTACAGTCAATTTCGCGAGCTTTATAAAAAGAAGGACGGAAATTTGAAATTTGACCATTGCCGATTTGCCTTCTTCTCTCTAGTCTTCATAATCAGAACAGAAAAATTTGTTACAAAAACTAACAATTCAAGTATATTAAAAAAAAATTTAATAGTTAGATTATTGGTAAACAATACATAATATTGTAACAATAATTGCGGCTAACTGCATTTCTTGTCGAAATATAATTAATATATGTTGTTGAATTTGTAGTTTACCGAAAGTTGAACCCAACACAAATTATGAATACGGCCCTAACAAATGGACTGTTTTCTTTCGGTGCTAGCTGCAAATATTTTCATACGGATAATGAAATTTTACTTTTAAATTTTACGTATTTACACTACACTTTATTTACAAACACCTAGAGGCTTAACATTGCCTTAGGGTTAACGTTACTTATTATTATTATTTTTTTTTGTATGTCATCGGCTTCAACTGCTAAGGTTATTCCGCCTCGTGTTCTTTTTAGGCTTTGTCACTATTTCTTAGCGCCACTTTAGGAACAGCACTGTTAATTAGAGCCCAACAGTGAATGGTCGAGTGGGGAATCCTACCAAGGCATCAGAATTAATTAAAAATAATTAAATTAAATGAAAAAATTCCGGCCAACGGTGGGATTCGAACCTGGGACCCTTGGATCCACAGGCAGAGACTCTACCACTGAGCCACCCACCCCAAGTTACTTATTATTATTTATCATTTTAGTATCTTTGCTCACAAAAGAATAACTGCCATCGAGTTTTGTGTTAAGACCCGTCTGACCTATCTCGAAATCTAAAATGATCTGGTCTTTTTATCGTTCAAAGAAAAGATATGCATATCTACGTGCCAGAAACTGGTTGGCTTTGAGTGGTTTCGCCACAGAATACTTTATTCTGTGGTTTCGCGCTGATGCAACTCAGTGAACGCGACTATGGCATTTGCTTACAGACGTGCATAACAAAACACCTGCGCACCGAGCACAGGATCGTCTCTGAATATACTATGTATTAAAGTGTGTTTTAAAACATACGTAAATATGGAACACAAAAAGTATCCATCAACATTTAGTATTGGCTAATATAAAGTTGACTAGAATGACATAGTGCAGTTTACCTGCGAGGTACTGATTACCTCTTAAATAATTTTCAAAATTTGAACTAAATCATTTTTTTTTATTGTACCTAAATTTTTTGTCTATTATGTTATTGTTTTAGCCTTGATTATATTATTATTATTATACTCTTCACACAGTAGTCTGTGAAGGGTATTATAGGTTACTTTTTCTGATTAAAAATAGGTTGTTAAGAGTTGAAATTTAAAATATTCCTATATTAAAAACGAAAAGCGATACCAACATGAAATTTTTAGCTCTATAGGAAGATAAGGCCTATTGATTTTAAAAAAAAATCTGAATCAATTAGGGGGTTAAGGAGCGTTATAATACTTAAAAAAAAAATACTAACTCAAAAACGAAAAATGATATCAACTTGAAATTTTTAGCTAACATCAAGCTCTTTAAGGAGAAGAAGTCCTGTTATTTTGAATCTGAATAAAAATTGGGGGTTTAGGAAGGGTTGAAATTAAAAAAAATGATAAATCAAAAATGAAAAGCAAAATCAACATGAAATGTTAAGTAAATATCAAGTTCTATAATAAGATGAGGCCTATTGATTCTGAAAAAATCTGATTGAAAATGTTGGTTAAGGGGATTTGTTAACTGTAAAGAGTAGAATTTCACGCATTATATCTATTCATTCTAGTTTGTATCTGTGTAATGATGTATTGTAATGGAACATTTTAGTTCACTTGTTTTATTTGCCAATAAAGGGTATTTAATAAATATTATATTTTACTTGACATTTACAATAAAAACTGAAAAACAGTAGATAAAGTTTCCTATAATAATATTGTTTACACAAAAATCAATGTTAAGCTTTTTACATAACCTGATATATATTTAAAAATAATCTCAAAATATGAAGAAAAGTCAGATGACTATTAAAACTAATAATGTTTATAGATGTTCTTCAACGTATTAAAAACAAAACAAATATTACAATAACTAAAATATTCATTCATTCATTAATAGTTGTAGTGCTTGGTAACAGTGATATTGGTAATAATAACTTTACTAAAAACCCAAATAAAAAAAAACAGCGATATTGGCACTTGTAAAAAGTTTTGAACCGAATTTACAAACGATAAAATTATTGGAAAAAAGAGAACATCCTTTTTAAATTATTATAAGCCGCCACTGCTGTAGACAGATAATTAAGTGATATGTAGTGACGTGCTCTCTGATGCCTCAGAGAAATGTTAGTCGTAGCACATTTAGGAATTTCTCAAAAAAATATTGTTAAAAGTTCCTTTAAACGGCTAAAACAAAAGTTTCCCCATTAGGCTCAGTATTATCGATTTCGAGGCTAGAATTGATGGCATTTACGATGGGAGTCAAATTAGGTAGTTATTTATAGAAAAATTTAGTCTTAACCCTTTCAAGACTAACAAGACTATATTTCCCAATTCAAATTTTATTTTGACTACTGGGAAATATGATCCCAATTATGTATATATAAATGCCGGTTTAGTCTTGTCAGTGCCTGCGATCATCTAGCAGTTTGATGTTTGTAAACAAAGCGAGATAACCTAAAATTTTTCGATCTCCACGCCGCGTATTGATTATTTTTGGATGTTTTTAAACCTTTTTTAGGGCAATTATATACTGTTTATTCTGTGTAACCAAGTAAGTACCTTTTTTTTGTGGAACGTTATCTCCCAACAGGCTTGATTGGTGGGATCATTTGTCCCACGACACCTACGAATGTGTTTTTTCTTTCAGGATGAATAGAAAAAACCACTAGTTCAAGCTGAACTTGAAAGAATTGCTGAAAATCTTGATTTCTCCGAAAGCGATACTGATCCTTACCAAAATAGTAGTGATGAAGACCCAGATTGGTATAACTCGTGTTCAGAAACCGATGATGATGTTCAATGAGAAAATAACGAATTTGTCGAAGCTAAAGATACAGGTAGCTTTAATGGTGATGCGAATCGTCAGAGTACTGTGTTTCCTCAAACTGCATCTACAAGTCCTCAGCCTGGGCCCTTAACTGCATCAAGCACGATAATATGGTCTTTAGTTCCGCAAAATTATATTCCACGATTTCAACTACCTCTTGCTAGGGATATAGAAATCCTCCTGAACTGTATATAGCCAATCAACAGAATTGGAAGTGTTTTTGCAGTTATTTCCAAAAAGTTTGTACATGTTCATATCCCAATGCACCAATGAGAAAGAAAAACTAAAAAAAAAGTGAAATTGACTGACTATTCTGAAATTATGATGGTAACTGGTGTTATGTTAGTAATGGCTTATAATGTGCTGCCAAGCTTGAACTGTTATTGATCAAAACATCCTTCTATGGGAAATACTACAATTAAAAATGCAATTTCGTGCGATCGGTACAAATTGCTAATTTCTAAATTGTATTTTAATTACCCCCAAAAAACATTAAACTGCATAAAGATTTATTACGTAGAAGAGATCTTGGAGTGTTTTAGATATTCATATCAGAAAGCTAGAACGGATTCGGTTTACCAGTCCATAGACAAAAGCATGGCGAAATTCAAAGGTAGATCCAGCTTGAAACAATATTTGCCACTAAAACCCATCAAGCGTGGCATCAAATTATGGGTAAGAAGCGACTCTCTAACCGAATATGTATACGATCTAAATGTATATAGTGGTAAAGAAAGCCAGATAGATGGAACTCTAGGAGAAAGGGTAGTATGCAAGCTTACCATTTCCATAAGAAAATCAGATGTTGTAGTTTGTTTTGATAGATTCTTTACATCAGTAACGTTGATCAAAACATTACCATACGCAGGCAGTAGGGACTTATATTAGTAGCCGAAAAAATATACCGAAAAGTCAAGAAAAACTAGAGAAAAGTCAAGCCAAATTCTTATGTACAAATGATGGTGGTATAACTTTTACTAGATGGTAAGATACGAAGAAAGTCATGGCAATTAGCAGTTATCACGGGGATCAGATAACCATCGTTTAAAGAACCCCGAGATTATTTCCATTTACAAGTATATAGGAGGTGTTGATTTGATGGACTATTTGATTAGTCTATACGACTTTGATCGGAAGTCTACCAAATGGTGGAAAAAGGTTTTTTACAAAATGTAAATTCCTACATTATCCATAATGAAGTAAAACACAAAAAGGTACCATTTAAGGATTTCTTGGTGTCTTTGGCAGAAGGTCTTATTGAACATGGGAAAAGTAAGACGAGTATAAAGAGACGTTCAACATCTGGACGACCTTCGAAGAGGCAAAGAACAATGTTGAATATTGGAGATCACATACCTATTGTTGAACAACAGCGGAGAAGGTGTACTAGATGCTCACAAAACAATATTGAAAAGCGCAGAAGATCAGTCTGTAGAGCATGTGGTGTCCCACTTTGTAACAAATGTTTTACACCTTATCATATGTAATCACAAATCTTTGTCTATTGTAAAATTAGTTACTAAAATACAATTTTTTATTTATTTTTTGTTTATTATTTTACAACTTTGTCCCGGTAGTACGGCCTAATGGGACAATATGTCCAATTTTTCAAAATATTAAATACATTTTGTAAAATTCTAAAAAAAATACAAACTGCTTAAAAAGCTTCCTATAATGTTAGAAAATGAAATAATATTAATGATTACAACACGTAAAATAGAAATAAAAATCCTTCCTGAAAGGGTTAAAAATATACAATGTTTTTTTTTATGGATATAACTCAAATACTGTTTTACGGTGGATAAGTTCTAAAGCAAAAATATTTAAGATCTTTGTTGCTCACCGGGTAGGGGAGATCCAAGAACAAATTGGAGATATGTCAATTCAAAAAACAATGTAGTAGATGAAGCTACTAAATGACTTTGACTCCAGTTGTAAGGATCTCCCATTATGTGGGGGAGTTTGTTTGTTGCATACTGCGACCTCTGCTTCGACAGCATTACTGTCAGCCAAACCTCTAGTGACATACCAAATCCCTTTCTTTTACCTAACTATTCATCAGCAACTAACCAACCTATTACAACTAATAAATTTAAAAAGTTTTTTTAAAACTGATAAGACGATAATAACCGATAAAACGCTACAAGCAATCTGGTGTTTTAATTTCATTATCATGCAACAATTAAAACCAGGGCAGTCAAGTTTAATATCAATTTTCAAAGTTAATAAATCATTGAACGTGAATTAATAACGTACTACCGCCTCGCAAGAGAGCTATCAGGTTGGAGACAGAAGTAAAACTACATCTATAAACTGACACTAGAAAATGTAAGTAATACATAATTTTAGTGGAGAAGGTAGCGATATAATTCCATCTCGGAGGATTGTTGCATGTGAAATATTTGCGTGTGAGCAGCCACTCATGAATTAAATCTTCCAGTGGAAAAATTCAAGTTTATAACCATTGAAATCATCACATCAATTCTCTCTCTTCGAAATATTGTATTGATATATATTTAGATAACATTAGATTTAAAAGGAGTTGGACATTATTATAGACCTTCTCCCTTCTCAGATAGTTCCTTGATGAACTTTTTAGCCTATCTCAGTCTTGGATAGTTCTTTCACCATTCCTGAGACTCTTTTTGCATCCATTATTTGATGGATGCTTTGCACAATGCCCTAGCGACTCCACAGAAGGGTTTGGGGCCTGTCTGAGCCTTTTTGTTGCCCAGGTATCCCTCGTGGCCTAGCGCCCAGGCTAGGGGCACCTTGTTTTGTTTACTTACCTCTGACAGGTCTTCTAAGTAGTCTTTCATCAGTCGTGATTTGATTTCTGGTAAGATAATTGCCTTTAGAGCTGCTTGGCTATCAGAGTAAATGGCAATAGTTTTGCCTGATACTTGATGATTTAATATTTCTCTTGGATAATGTTGCATGGCTATTAGTTCAACCTGGAACACTATTGCATATTCTCCTAGACTCAGCGAAATCGTTGTTTTCGACTTGTCCATAGATCCCAGCACCGGTTCCTTCCTTGGTTTTTGAACCGTCTGTATACCAGATGAATTCAGCCTGTATGGAAGGCCCTTGTTTTCAAGATTCTCGGGCTGATATTTAAATTTGAAATTTCTTTTAAATTTGTATGCGCTTATGGCTATATGAGTATCTTATCCGTTTTTACTTGCCGATATAGCCGTGTATGGCTTATAGAGTTTTGTCTCTTCATTAGCCTGTGAATAACGAACCTAATTTGTTCCTTTATGAAGATATGCAGTGGAGTGAGGTTTAATAGTTGGCGTAGTACGTGTGGCACTAGTGTCACTCAGACATAGGTTATTATGGGCCCTATCACCCTTGTTTATAGCCATATGATCATTTTGAGGCTTATATTCCAGTTTTTCCCACAGATTATTCTACAGCTTACGAGAGCTATTGTAACTTTGTATGCGAGTTGTTTGAGATGTTGATTCCACGTCAGCCTTTGATCGAATATGACTTCGATATATTTGGCGTCTGTGACGAATGGAATAGCCATGTTGTTTGGTACTAGTGGTCTTAATCCTGTAAGTGTTCGTTAATTTGTGAATAGTACAACGGTTGTTTTTTGTGCGTTAATGGCCAATTGCTCCTCTTTAAACCAGTTGTTCACTATGTTTCGAGCTGTTAGAGATCGCTCCAAAATTGTGCCTGCAAGTCACTCCCTGATGATAATGCTAGGTCGTCTGCGTATCTCAGGCACTAGTTGACAATGTTTTGAGTAGATCGTCCACTAGAACTGACCACAGCTTGGTTGCATGTGTAGTTGCCTGTATGGTTGCCTATATAGTTGCATGTATGGTTGCTTTTCCTATAGTGTATAAAATGATCCTGTTCCTGATCCTGACCTAATTGAAAGCTCCTTCAATAAATAAAAATGTGACTTTTGCGATTTTATTGATATATTGACAATCTGCGCAATTTTTGTACAATTAAAACTTCTTCTACCTCGTAAATATGCCTTTCTTAATTATAGTAGAGACTTTCAACTTTTCCTACCACAAAAGAGTCGAATTATTTCAAATTGCCTCACCTTCGTGTGAAACATAAACGGAGATTTAAATATTTTTTATACAGATTTTAGATAACTATATTGTTTTTCTTCCAGACCAATTAGAATTTAAATAAAAAAATATTTAAAAAACAAACAAAACACCAAAAACAATCGCAAACCTAAGCCAAGAAGAAATCACCATAAAACAAAACTGTTATGCTAGGTTTATACTTGAAAATGGCATATATGTTGAAAATATTAATCCAAAGTATGGAAAATAACAATACTGAAAGCTATTTATGAAAGAAACGTACTTAAAAAGGACAAATGAGAAGAAAAAGAGGTAAATTAAGAATAATGACAAAAGAACCATCACCAAAAGAAGAAAACGTAGATCTAGAGAAAGATGGTTTAACATTATTAAAACTAGTATATAAGTTCCTAGCACATAATTATAAACCACAAAGCAGTTCAGAGCACATTTAATAATTTTCAAACGCACTAGGAACCGTTTAGAGAAGCTGTGACTATTTTTTTTATATTTTTTCTGTACTTGTCTGACTTAGTCTTCCATAACACTGTAACTTCATGACTAATTTTGTTTAAGCCCATAATATTTTATACAAATAACACGTACTGTATTGCATTTGTTACTTGTACAAGTTTGTACAGGTCTTTACTGTGTCTGTACTGTAAGCTGTTGGATCAATTCTCCAAAAATTTCCGGTCTTTTGTAATAAAATGTTTCGTATTTTCACAGCATACTTTAGCTGTTTATGGTTCCTTAAAAAATAGTCAATAAAACAGGTCTTTATTGTACACGCCTATTTTGTTCAGATGTACTTTTACTAGGGCATGTCAACTGATGAGTCTTGCTATTATTTTCTACTGGTTCCTATTCGTAAAGAGTAGCAGTTTTTTTTCTCATGTGCTTGTTTCGGCACCCTCTCCCATTGTTGTAATTTATCTGATCCCAGTCTTTCATGAAACCTCGTTCTGTAGTTTTTCGTACTCCTCCAAAGTTTGTACTCAGTAGTTTCTAGCTGGTTCCGATGTTTCTTCGTGTTTTTTTTACAAGTTCATCAGCATTTACATGATTCTCGATCTCTTGATGACCTGATACCCAAATTATTTATTTTGGTCTGCAAATGTCATTAATTCTTCGATGCAATCCCATACCAGCCAGGCAATCTTTAAGGTCATATTTAGTTAGAAAATATAAATTTGTTCTTTTTCGGTAGCGCTCCTATTTTTGTTCTTGCACATTGTAAGATTGTATAAAATTTCGCCTGAAATACTCAGGTATGTTTTTGTTTGCATAGCTAAGGTTGATATTGGGTTTTTTGGCCCCGTGCCTTTCACAGTCTTCGATCTGTCAGCATACCATGTTTGTTACTGTCATTAAGCACTGAATTCCTTCATGGTGATCTTAGTTTTATTTGGTTTTAGAAATTATATGGAGTATTGAAGGCGTAATCCTTGAATATGTGATCTGCTCTCATATCTAACACATTTGCTGTCACTAACCTCGAGATGTTTATCTGATCTGCACAGGAATTCTTATGTGCACACTTGACACGTTACGTATCGAATAGAGAGAGAAATTACATAAGAATCGCAGTCTCAACATATACCGAATTAAAAGATGAACATCCCACTACTGGATAATGTTAGAATTTTCCAATATGAAGTAGTGGCGAGTACTTTCATTGCAGCATGGAAGTTGTTTATTTTGAGGACAGTTATAGTAATATTATTATTGCCTGCTTCGATTTTTTTTTCTTTTTATAATATAATAATTATGATGTTTTTTCTGTTATTAATAGCTTCTTTACTCTATGAACTACCGCTTTGACTAAAACGTTGCCATATGCGTGTAGTTGAGAAAGCGCCTCAAGCAGTTCTTGTCGTAACCTTGACCACTAATTAGAATACTTGCAACTTTATACGTGTAGGTAACTGGTGCAAGTGCAAGAAATAGGGAAATGACTCTCGAGTTTAGATTGCCCATGGGCGTAGTAACAAACTATGGAGATTTATTCTTTTTTCTGCTTGATACATATCAGATTCTGTATTATAATTCTAGTACATACATGCTTAAAAAAAAACCTATTTTGATAATTGCATACTAAGTCATAGGGATAGCACAGCACCATTTAAACAGTCGCCATTTTGAAAGTTTATGTAACGTGTCAATGTTTAGGTAAATTTACAAGAAATTCTTACAAGAGAATCATATTATTTCTGGATTTTTCTACAAAAATTGTAGTTTCTAATAACAATTTAAATTCATTGGTATTTTGTTTGTATTTTTTTTCTTATCATTTCTGTTTTTGATTTATACAAAATGATGTAGCCTTTAACAATATGAATGGACCGGATTACGTATAAGTAGAGGAATAGAAATAGTTACTATCGGCCTCTAATATTGATACGGTCAATGTACGATATAAGAAAATAAACCTCTTGATGCGTACGGCACTATTTACTCAAGTAGCTAACTTATCAATGGATCTGTTATAAAAAACTAAATTCTCAATACACAATAATTTATATACATGTCATTATGCAGCAATCTAAATCTGTAAAACTAGTAGCATTAAAACTAACATTGTAAGAATTAAAAAGTATTAAAAATAACATTGTGAGAATCAAAGGACTTTTTATTTCCTATTTCTGATCTGGCCTTTGTTGATATTTCAATATATTTTACTTTATTTGCTGATGATAAATAAGTTTTGTAATATATTGAAGATATAAACTTGTAATCTGCTTCTCACTTATTTGGTATTTTCGGAACCTTACCCGGATCAAGATTATGAATCATTGTTCGTTTACCTTGGATCACTAACCTTATCCGTGTTCGGAAACTAGTTGATTACTGATCCAGTTTTGTGATCGAGGTCAATATTTTGTGATCCTCTCTAGAGTAGTTTAGTAATCTATCCGCATGCGCACTACTCAATTTTATAGAATTCCAACAAACATTTTGTTACGGCAAGTTAGCGGCCTTTAAACGGATGTACCATGGAGGAAGGATTATTAAGAGTTGCCGTTTCTTTGTAGAAATTTGGCAACATGTTTGCTTGCAACGACCTGGGGGGTGGAGGAGTAGAACTAATCTTACTCTGTCGGTAATGTAGTTACCAGCAGTATTACCATCAACTCTTACTCTGTCGGTAATGCAGTTACCCGTAATTTTACATTTAATTTGAAAATTGTCGGGTTTTTTAAAAGGAGAATTTACTTTTGCAATTATTTTCTAACTAATACGAAATATAGCCATACAAAATTTTGATAGTAATTTTTTTAATTTTTTAGTGAAATAAAAAACATGTACGTGTAGCTAAAATATGTTCCTCTGGAGCCACTTTTTCAAAATTTAATCAAATTTTGATGGCAATAAATCGCAAAATTTTGTTTTTATAAAAATTTCAAAAATTGAGAAAATAATTAAATCAAATTTCGGAATAGTGGCTCCAGAAAAACAGACATTTCACTTTTACCTGAAGGTATATATTTTTCATTCACTAAAAAGTAAAATTAAACTATAAAAATATTTGTGGCTCTATTTCGTATTGTTTAGAAAAAGATAATTGCTTAAGTAAATTTTCCTCTTAATTATAATTAAAATTTTCCTTTTTTATTAGCTGTTTGTAACAATTATGAAATGCCCAATAAAAATGTAAAATTCTATGACAAATAATTATGAGGGATAAAATTAATATCATACAAAGTTTTATGTAATCATATTTACTAAAAATTCCCAAGAAAAATAAATAAAAAATATATCAAAGAGATGGCAATACAAAAAAATATTTTTCATATACTTCACCCCCATACAAGCGAGCTTATGCGAAGCAAGAATGTCATTGTTATTATTATTATTATTATTATTATTATTATTATTATTATTATTATTATTATTATTATTATTATTATTATTATTATTATTATTATTATTATTATTATTATTATTATTATTATTATTATTATTATTATTATTATTATTATTATTATTATTATTATTATTATTATTATTATTATTATTATTATTATTATTATTATTATTATTATTATTATTATTATTATTATTATTATTATTATTATTATTATTATTATTATTATTATTATTATTATTATTATTATTATTATTATTATTATTATTATTATTATTATTATTATTATTATTATTATTATTATTATTATTATTATTATTATTATTATTATTATTATTATTATTATTATTATTATTATTATTATTATTATTATTATTATTATTATTATTATTATTATTATTATTATTATTATTATTATTATTATTATTATTATTATTATTATTATTATTATTATTATTATTATTATTATTATTATTATTATTATTATTATTATTATTATTATTATTATTATTATTATTATTATTATTATTATTATTATTATTATTATTATTATTATTATTATTATTATTATTATTATTATTATTATTATTATTATTATTATTATTATTATTATTATTATTATTATTATTATTATTATTATAATTATTATTATTATTATTATTATTATTATTATTATTATTATTATTATTATTATTATTATTATTATTATTATTATTATTATTATTATTATTATTATTATTATTATTATTATTATTATTATTATTATTATTATTATTATTATTATTATTATTATTATTATTATTATTATTATTATTATTATTATTATTATTATTATTATTATTATTATTATTATTATTATTATTATTATTATTATTATTATTATTATTATTATTATTATTATTATTATTATTATTATTATTATTATTATTATTATTTTTTTTTTTTTTTTTTTTTTATAATTATAGAGCTTCGACTGCTATGGCCATTAGCTCTGTAGTGGAAAATTTATGTAACACACTTTTAGTCCATTTTGGTATTTACATTGTCAGTTAAAAGTTAATTTTTAACTTACGAATTGGGTTCTCAGGATTTTTTATATTTTTAGAAAAAGGTTGGTTACTTTTAGGTAAGTTATTAAGTTTCTAATATTTGTTTCTTGATTATCCAGTGCTCTTTCTATTTCAGGTTGGATATTTAGAAGACGACGTTGTTGTTGATACTGAGGACATGATAGCAGATGTAGTGTAGTAAGACGATCGTGGCAGGTTTCGCATCTTGGTCTCTGGTCTCCGGTTAGTAAGTGATTGTGCGTAATATTTGTATGTCCTATCCTCATTCTGCACAGAACAGTTTTTTCTCTTCGAGTGAGGTTAGTAGGATAGTCCCATTTAACGTTAGTTGGTTTGATTGTTTTTAATTGCGTATCATAGCTGTCCCATTGTATTTGCCACATATTATTAACTTTTTCTTTTATGTATATTTTTAGGTCACATAGAGAAACTGGAATTCCTTCGTCTACCGTGTTTTGCGTTGCTTTCTTAGCAGCGGAGTCGGCTAACTCATTGCCTTGAATATTGCAGTGACCAGGGATCCAAATAATTGTTGTGGATTTCCCAACGGAATCGAGGTATGTAACCATTTCTTGTATTTTCTTTACCCACGCACTCGATGAAAAGCGATTATTTAAAGAAAGGGCGGCACTTAACGAGTCCGTGCAAATTAAGCATTTGTTATTTGTCTCAAACATGAAAAATAGTAACGCTTGCCATATGGCATACAGTTCTGCACTGAAAATGCTGCTATATGGGTTCATTGACCATAAGTATGGGTTGTTATTAGTAACAATCGCTGCTCCTATGCCGTCAGTGGTTTTTGATCCATCTGTATATATTATAAGGTACTGATTATACTTGGATAATTCTTCTTGGAATAGGTTACGGTAGATAGATGGGGATGTATTTTCCTTCTTCCATTTGGTTAGTGCAAGATTTACTTGCGGAGTTTTTCTTATCCATGGAGCAATTTGGTAGTTGTTGGGAATAATGTTTGCTTTTTTTGGGGTATCATATTTATCAGACAGTTCTATAAAACGAATACTAGAAGGACGCGAAACGGTAGGTCGCTGGGAGTAGGTATTTTCAGTGCTACTGAAGGTCTCATAGTTTAAACTATTTCCTAAAGTTTGGACTTTGACAGCGTATGTAATTGTCTGCAATTCTCTACGAAGTGTAAGTGGCATGATGGATGCCTCACTTAGGATGGCACCTATTGGGCTTGTTCTGAATGCTCCTGTTGCCAGTCTAATCGCTGAGTTTTGGATTGTGTCCAGGACCCTTAAACGAGATGGTCTAGCAGATCCATATACTATATTACCGTAGTCAAGTCTAGATTGGACTAAAGATTGGTAAATATTTAGCAGGGTCTCTCTGTCAGCTCCCCATCGTAGGCTGGCCAAGCACTTCATGACATTAAGGGCTTTTTGGCATCTTGCTCTAAGTTGAGTGATATGTTCTGCCCAATACAATTTTTTGTCAAAAACCATTCCCAAAATCAGTGCAAAATCTTTCACTGTGATATTGTGATCCTGCATTCGAAGTTCGGGTTCTGGATGATCTGTTCTGAGTCTACAGAAATGAATGCATTTTGTTTTCTCCTTTGAAAAAAGAAAACCTCGTAGGTTTGCTGACTCAGTTAAAATACTTATTTCATTGTTAAGTTGTTGATTGATATTTTCCATTGATCTATCTTTGAATGAAATGATTAGATCGTCAACATAAAGGATTTTACTGACTTCTCTATTTCCTATTTCAAGGAGAAAATTAATAGCTATCGCAAATAGCGACACGCTCAGGACCGAACCTTGTGGGATTCCATTCTCAAGTGGTCTGGTAGAGGATTCTACGGATCCTATTCTTACATGAAAAAACCTATCCTTTAAAAAATTCTCAAGTAGTGTTGGTAACTTACCTCTGAGGCCCCAATTGTGTAATTGTTTTAGGATGGAGTGACGCCATGTTCTATCATAAGCTTTATGCATATCAAAACATACAGCTACCAAGTGTTCTCTTTTATAAAATGCATCTTGTATTTCACTTTCGAGATGTACAAGAGCGTCAACTGTTGAAAAATTGCTACGGCAACCAACCTGAGCTGATGATAGAAGTGAATTTGCTTCCAGCCACCAGGTGAGACGAAGGTTAATCATTTTTTCTAGTGTTTTACCAAGACAGCTTGTCAGCGATATTGGTCGGTAGTTGTTGGGGTCTGAGGGAGATTTTTCCGGTTTTAGAATAGGAATAATCGCGGCAGTCTTCCATTGGCTAGGAAAACTACCGGAATCCCATATTCTATTGAAAAGGGAGAGTATTTTAGATTTTTCGACGATTGAAAGATGTTTTAACATACCATATAATACGTTATCATGACCTGCGGCGGACTCTGAGCATTTACTAAGGGCAAATTCTAGTTCATCAATGGTAAAAGGTAGATTGTAGTTATCGTTTCTATTGGTAGAGAAATCAAGAGGATTACTTTCCTCGTGTATTTTATTATTTAAAAAGTTATCCTCGTAGATACTAGAATTGCTGCTCATTTCAAAGTGATTTGCGAATATTTCACTGATTTCAAAGATGTCCGTTATTATCTGATTATTCAGGATCAGTGATTCAGGGACGACGTACGTATTTTTACCGGTTATGATTTTGATCTTTCTCCAGATAGTGTCGAGTCCCACGTCGGGCGTAATAGTGGAGACAAACTCTTCCCAAGATGCTTTTTTTGCCGAGTTGATCTGCCTTTTTGCAACGGCCCTGGATTTTTTGAAGTCGATTAGATTATCTTGGGTAGGAAAACGTTTAAATCTGTTGTAGGCTTTATTTCTTTTTTCAATAGCTCTTTTGATGTTATCGTTCCACCAGGGAACAGGACGATGTGATTTTGAGGGTTTCGTCATTGGAATGGAAACTTTTGCAGCATCAATAATTGCCTTGGTATAAGCATTCACGTCTTGTTCGATATCTAGAGAACTTTCCGGGATTTTTACTAAATTCGTGAATTTGTACCAGTCAGCCTTTTTTGATAACCATTTTTCTTTAATTAAAAACTGTTTACATGAAGAGTCGATAAGTATGATTATAGGAAAGTGGTCACTTGAATGAAGATCTTCTAGTGTGTCCCATGACAATTTCGGGGCCAGTTGGGGAGAGCAGATACTAAGGTCAATTGACGAGTGGCCAGATCTTGTATTGAAATATGTCGGTTTTCCGTTATTTAATATTATTAAATTTGTATCTTGAATTACAGATTCAACACGGCGACCTCTGGAATCTAAATTAGGAGATCCCCATGCAGGAGAGTGAGCATTAAAATCACCTAAGATAATAAAGGGTTTGGGTAACTGATTGGTGATATCCAGAATGTTGTGAGTTTGCCAGTTATTGTCGGGTAAGTATATGTTACATATAGTTAATTTTAATGGTGATTCTATTTGAACAGCATTGGCCTGAAGGTCTGTTATTAACCTAATTTCTTTTGCAGGAAAACTACTACGGATGAAGGTTGCTACTCCTCCTCTTGCTCTATGGATCGGAAAAATGTCTTTACGGAAACATTGGTAGCCTCTCAGGCGGAATGATTCCATTGGTTTTAAATGAGTTTCCTGGAGTGCTATAATAAATGGTAAATGTTCGTTTTTCATAATTTGTAATTCGCTAAGATTGTTTAATAAACCATTACAGTTCCACTGTAGAATTTTGTTTTTTGTATTGTTCATAACGATTTTTGTAATAAAGTAAGTAATAAACAGAATATTAGATTTTCAAAAAGCGTAATAAATCTTAGTGAAATAAATGTTTGAATATGTAATAAATACCTGGCATAAAGTGTATAAATAAAAAATATGGCGTATAAATAAAATGTAAAGAGTTAAAAATATACAGTAAATAAAATATAAAATATTTAAACAATGAAGGACAACAAACAGGTAAGTTTAGGGTTTTGGATCTACGTGATCATCCATCGCTTCAGACAGCGATGGAGTTTCCTGAATTTCACTAGAATCCTCATCTGTGTCAGGATCTTTCTTTTTCCTAGGTCTTCCTTTTTTCCAACCTCGTTTAGGTTTTTTACGAGGTTTTGGTTTTTTTGTTGATGAACCAGGCTTGCTGGTTATAGATTCGGAATCTGAACTATCAGTTCTATACCGTTTTTGTATCGGGGAGTTAGGGTCCGGTACAGTTATTTTTTGGGATGGAGGTGACATGGTGGGTTGTGGGAGTTGGGGTGGAGGTAGCATGGTGGGTTGTGGGAGTTGGGGTGGAGGTAGCATCTTGGGTTGTGGGAGTTGAGGTGGGGGAATATAGAAAGCGCTGAGTGCACTAACTAAGTGAGGGATTAATTTTTTTACCAATTCTTCGGTATTAATAGTGGGACTATGTACAATCGGAGGGGCAATAGCTCGAGCATAAGAAATATTTGGTTTCGGCGTGTGTACAAGAACTTTCTTTTTGGCATCAGTATAGGATATGTTTTCTTTTGCTTTGATTTCTTGTATCGCAACTTCCTGTTTATAAATTGGACAGTCTTTTGATCTTGCCGAATGATCTCCTTTGCAGTTAACACACTTTACTGGTGGTTGGCATGGGTTGCCCATATGGAGTGATTTTCCACATACACAGATTTGTTCTTTAACGCATCTTGTTGAGGTGTGGCCAAAACCCTGGCATTTAAAGCATCGTAAAGGAGATGGAATAAATTGACGAACTCTAAGATTGTAAAATGCAGCCTTTACTTGTTGTGGCAACTTGGGTACATTGAATGTTAAAATGTGGATCGGAGTATCTACGAGTTTGCCGTCTTTTTTTGTTTTAATTCGTCTTACATCTATAACACCTTGTTCTTTTAGTTCCTCAAGGATTTCTTGCTCCGTACAATTCAACAGATCTCTACAATTTATTACACCTTTAGCTTTATTAAGTGTAGAATGTGCTGTAACTTCGATTTCGAATTCCAAGAAATTTTTGAGTTGGGATATTTGCCTTGACTGTGCTGCACTGCTAGTTTCAATTAACAAACCATCTCTAATTTTTCGAACATTTTTTTTTTTATTTTTTTTTATTTTTTTTATTTACTTACTTGACCTACTTTTCCGTACAAATATTTCTGAATTAAAAAGGGATTTGTGGTTGAAAAATCTCCTTCTTTTCTTTTAACGATCAAAAACCGAGGCGGAACCGTCGTCTCCTGATTCGTTATAATGTTGTCTCTGTTTTTGGAGGGAGGCACCTCCGGAGGTATTATTATTATTATTATTATTATTATTATTATTATTATTATTATTATTATTATTATTATTATTATTATTATTATTATTATTATTATTATTATTATTATTATTATTATTATTATTATTATTATTATTATTATTATTATTATTATTATTATTATTATTATTATTATTATTATTATTATTATTATTATTATTATTATTATTATTATTATTATTATTATTATTATTATTATTATTATTATTATTATTATTATTATTATTATTATTATTATTATTATTATTATTATTATTATTATTATTATTATTATTATTATTATTATTATTATTATTATCGGAAAAAGTTATTAGTACAATTGATGAGAATTTAATAAATCCAAATGTTTATTTAAATAAAATTCGGAAACCGTTGGGTTCATTTTTTATGACAACAATCCTAGAATCGGACACCAAGGAAGCCATTTTGCATTTAAAAAATTCAAATTGCTTAGATTATTACGGATTAAGTGGTCCAATGTTCAAAGCTGCTTTAGTATCGTTAGTTGAACCACTCACTATTTTATTTAATAAGTGTACCCTAGAGGGCAACTGGCCTAATGTTTTAAAAATCAGTAAAGTGTTACCACTACATAAGAAAGACGATATTAACGAACCTAATAACTACAGGCCAATTACCATTGTACCTCTTGTTGGAAAAGTATTTGAAATTATTTTAAAAGAAAAGTTGGTAAGTTATCTTGAAAACAAAAACATAATTTCAACACAGCAATTTGGTTTCCGAAAACACAGATCTACAATAGATGCGTTGTTGACAGTAATAGAAAGCATAGTTGAGGGTCTTGATCAGGGCACAAACGCAACGGCAACGTTGTGTGACTTGACCAAGGCCTTTGACTGTGTAAATATAAACATTCTATTGGAAAAATTAGAATTCTACGGAATTAGGGGAAAGGAACTAAATTTATTTTCATCCTACTTAACTAACAGAATACAATATGTGAATTATCAAAATATTGATTCTAAGCTAGCTCCAGTCATCAGAGGAGTTCCGCAGGGATCAGTCCTGGGTCCAGTGCTTTTTCTAATATACGTTAATGACTTACCTTCCAATATAGTTAATGGCAATACGGTTCTATTTGCAGATGATACCACTGTAATAACTAAGGACAAATTAAATACGGAGGTTGATTGCATGAATATTGTAAAAAAATGGTTTGACACTAATAAGCTAAAATTAAACGACACTAAGTCACAAAAAATTACATTTACATCAAGTAAAATAAAAGCTAAGTCTGAGCCGGTTAAACTGTTAGGAATAACATTGGATGCAGGGCTGAACTGGGCGGCGCACATAAATACAATTTGTGCCAAGGTTTCATCACAAGTATTCGCATTAAGACAGATTAGATTTTTAAATGATTATGTATTGAGAACAGCTTATTTTGCATTAGTGCATAGTCACTTGCAATATGGAATCATACTCTGGGGAGATTCAACTACAGCTCACAAAGTTTTCATTTTACAAAAAGCTGCATTACGCATCTTGGATAACGCAGAGTATGATGCTCCTTGCAGATCAATATTTAAAAAGCTCAAGATTCTCCCTGTGCCTTGTATTTATATATTAGAGACATTGTTAGAAATCCATAAAAATAAAAATGAGCTTATTTCTCATGTAAATATACATAACTATAATACAAGGAATGCGGAAAATCTTGTGCTTCCTCCATCACGAATATGTGTGACAAAAAAGAACAAACTCGATCTTCGTCTCTATAATAAACTGATACATTTTCATAAAAATAGAAATGTAAACCTTATGTCAATATATCAGTTTAAAAAATTTGTAAAGGACTTTCTTCTGTCTGAGTGTTTTTATAGCGTAAATGAATATGTCTGTCATTGTAAATAATTTATTTTAATTGTAAATTTTATGCTTTTAAACTTCTGTAGTTCTCATTTTAATGTTATTGACTGCATGTACTATATATTTGACTACAATGTATTTTATTTTAGGTTTTAATAATTTTTATTATATTTGTATAACTGACTAAATGTACAATTCATGTATAAAAAAGGTCAATAAACTACTATCTATTATTATTATTATTATTATTATTATTATTATTATTATTATTATTATTATTATTATTATTATTATTATTATTATTATTATTATTATTATTATTATTATTATTATTATTATTATTATTATTATTATTATTATTATTATTATTATTATTATTATTATTATTATTATTATTATTATTATTATTATTATTATTATTATTATTATTATTATTATTATTATTATTATTATTATTATTATTATTATTATTATTATTATTATTATTATTATTATTATTATTATTATTATTATTATTATTATTATTATTATTATTATTATTATTATTATTATTATTATTATTATTATTATTATTATTATTATTATTATTATTATTATTATTATTATTATTATTATTATTATTATTATTATTATTATTATTATTATTATTATTATTATTATTATTATTATTATTATTATTATTATTATTATTATTATTATTTATTATTATTATTATTATTATTATTATTATTATTATTATTATTATTATTATTATTATTATTATTATTATTATTATTATTATTATTATTATTATTATTATTATTATTATTATTATTATTATTATTATTATTATTATTATTATTATTATTATTATTATTATTATTATTATTATTATTATTATTATTATTATTATTATTATTATTATTATTATTATTATTATTATTATTATTATTATTATTATTATTATTATTATTATTATTATTATTATTATTATTATTATTATTATTATTATTATTATTATTATTATTATTATTATTATTATTATTATTATTATTATTATTATTATTATTATTATTATTATTATTATTATTATTATTATTATTATTATTATTATTATTATTATTATTATTATTATTATTATTATTATTATTATTATTATTATTATTATTATTATTATTATTATTATTATTATTATTATTATTATTATTATTATTATTATTATTATTATTATTATTATTATTATTATTATTATTATTATTATTATTATTATTATTATTATTATTATTATTATTATTATTATTATTATTATTATTATTATTATTATTATTATTATTATTATTATTATTATTATTATTATTATTATTATTATTATTATTATTATTATTATTATTATTATTATTATTATTATTATTATTATTATTATTATTATTATTATTATTATTATTATTATTATTATTATTATTATTATTATTATTATTATTATTATTATTATTATTATTATTATTATTATTATTATTATTATTATTATTATTATTATTATTATTATTATTATTATTATTATTATTATTATTATTATTATTATTATTATTATTATTATTATTATTATTATTATTATTATTATTATTATTATTATTATTATTATTATTATTATTATTATTATTATTATTATTATTATTATTATTATTATTATTATTATTATTATTATTATTATTATTATTATTATTATTATTATTATTATTATTATTATTATTATTATTATTATTATTATTATTATTATTATTATTATTATTATTATTATTATTATTATTATTATTATTATTATTATTATTATTATTATTATTATTATTATTATTATTATTATTATTATTATTATTATTATTATTATTATTATTATTATTATTATTATTATTATTATTATTATTATTATTATTATTATTATTATTATTATTATTATTATTATTATTATTATTATTATTATTATTATTATTATTATTATTATTATTATTATTATTATTATTATTATTATTATTATTATTATTATTATTATTATTATTATTATTATTATTATTATTATTATTATTATTATTATTATTATTATTATTATTATTAATATTATTATTATTATTATTATTATTATTATTATTATTATTATTATTATTATTATTATTATTATTATTATTATTATTATTATTATTATTATTATTATTATTATTATTATTATTATTATTATTATTATTATTATTATTATTATTATTATTATTATTATTATTATTATTATTATTATTATTATTATTATTATTATTATTATTATTATTATTATTATTATTATTATTATTATTATTATTATTATTATTATTATTATTATTATTATTATTATTATTATTATTATTATTATTATTATTATATAAAAGCCCAATTTATTGATGATTGCACTTGTATTTGCTGTTCTGACGCTACAATAGGAGCATTAGGAAATAGTCAAATTCAATCTAATACTACCATTGACAACAAGGCTCAAGATGGTCGCGAAGATAATATAGAAAATAAAATATTAATGGAAAGGATGACTTATTTAGAAAAGATCATTAAAGAAAAGGATGACACAATTAAATTCCAAAACATCTCTATACAGTCATTGCAAGAACAAATATCACTCATGAAGAGGGTAAATGAAATTTTCAACAACAAGGCAACATTGGAAACTTCGTTAATCAGCCATCAGACTGCAGCAATCTCAGGACACACCAAAAAGAGCGAAGAAAAATATTCAGGAGACGTGCCACCGCAAGCCACCGTTAACTTGATCAAGCCACAAGAAATCAGAGCTGCTATACATAAAGCACAGGGTTCACGAATTTGCGAAGATATTATAAACTCCGAGAACAACATGACATTCTCACAGACATCCAGGAGGAACGTCAAACCCAGAAATATTTTAGTTGGAAACGGTGGAAATGCAGGTAACTGTCCTTTTAAATCAGCTCCCAATAAACATCTTAGACATTTCCACATTACTAATATGGAAGTAAGCGTAGAAGGAGAAGACCTGAAAAAATATTTGTCACAATTTGCTCCTGATGTTATTGTTCATAAAATAAATGTCAGAAATCCAAGCAAATATGCTTCTTTTAAAATATCTGCTCCATTTTATCAAGCTGATAATCTGTTAAATCCTGAAATATGGCCTAGCGATGTGATTGTTAATCAATTTGTAAATCGGTTTTTTCTCAATAAGCAATTTAACAATGATACAGGAAGGTCAGAAAGTAGCTCAAACAACCAACAGTGTTAAATCAGAATACTCAATTCTACATATCAATGTACGGAGTCTTAGTAACAAAATTGATGAGCTACTTGCTTACCTTGAACTAAATCCGTTTCATATTCTTTGTTTTTCAGAACATTGGCTCTCTGATTCTAATTTGAAATCTCTTAATATTAATAACTATCAACTTGTTTCTTCATTTTGTAGAGAAACAAACTTACACGGCGGAGTAGCAATATTTACAAAAAATAATATACATTTAAAAAGAATTGAAATCTCACAATTCTGTCAAACTTTTCATGCTGAATTTTGCGCAGCACAAATAATCGGCACAAAAACCATAATTATAACAGTTTATCGTTCATCTAGTCATGGCGATGTTGAAGTATTTAAAGATTGTTTTATTCAACTTTTAGAATTTGTCTTCAACAAATATACTAATTTAATAATATTAGGTGATTTTAACTTAGATTTTGACTGCAAGTCAGATTTTATAATTAATTTTAATAATATATTACATATGTTTGGGTTAGAGCATAATATACATGTCCCTACGAGAATTACGCCAACAACTCGTAATTGTCTTGACAATGTTTTAACAAATGCTGATTGTCGAAATTTCTCGACTGGGGTATGCGATCCAATGATTGCTGATCATTTGGGGATCTATATAAGAATAGAATACGATCAGGTTAATAAAGGAAATAATAAAAGCCTAAAACGGTCAATTACAGCGGAATCTATTGCCAAATTCACAAATTGTATAAAAGAAATGAAATGGGACGAACCAACATTCTTAAAATTAAAATCTCCTGATATAACAGATTTCCTACTTACAAACCTGACACAGGCAGCGAATGATTGTTTTCCTTTGAGAAATACTACAAATCGCACTGGGGTCAAGTGGTTTAATAACGAGTTAAAAACTCTGAGGAAAAAACTTCAACGCACTAGAAAGAGATTTAAATCTACCAATTCTGTGTCTGACTGGAGACACTATATTGAAGCACGGAAAAGTTACTCAAAGTCCCTAAGAGAAGCAAAGAAGTCTGCATATTCCGAAGCCATTGAATCATCAGATTGTAAACCAAAAACTATCTGGTCCATAGTTAATTCAACAAGGAACACTATGAAAGGGGACACAATCGCTTCCTCATTGACGGCGGATGAGTTTAATACTTTTTTTTCTACCATAGCTGACACAATCACAAAAAATATAGAAGACCCGAACATTACTCCACTAGAATATCTAAATAAACAGGAAAAACCATCTTTTTCTATCTTTCTTTCTCCAGTACTGGAGGATGATATGAGGCAGGCAATACAAAAACTTAAAACTTCTGTATGCTTGGATTATTATGGCCTTAACAGTCATATGATCAAAGCGGCGCAGGAATTTTTAATCAAACCTCTTACCATTCTGTTTGGTAAATGTGTCGAAGAGGGTAACTGGCCAGAACAACTAAGTATCTCAAAGTTGCTGCCAATACATAAAAAAGGTGACATCGACTGCCCAGGCAATTATCGACCTATTGCTATCATACCAATTGTGTCAAAAATATTTGAAATTATACTAAAAGAAAAAATGATCTCTTATCTTGAAAATAAACTATTACTAACAGCTAATCAATATGGATTTAGGAAAAACAAATCAACTATAAAGGCACTTACAGATCTCGTTGGGGATATTGTCGAGGGATTAGATGACAGATACAGTACTATGGCTACCATGTGCGATCTGACTAAAGCCTTTGACTGTGTCAATATCGAGCTCTTGTTATACAAACTTGAATTCTATGGTATAAGGGGAAAATTTCAACTCCTATTAAAATCTTATTTAACGGATAGAAGGCAGTTCGTTAGTTATGCAAATGGCGAGTCTAACGTTTTAACTATAAATATTGGTGTACCTCAGGGATCTGTTTTGGGTCCCATTTTGTTTCTTTTGTATATAAATGATTTACCAACAGCATTTGATTCAGGTTCAGTCTTCATGTTTGCGGATGATACTACGATTACTTCAAGAGTTGGAAAATTTTACAAAGACGAACATATTTTAAAAGCCAAGCAGTGGTTTTCTTCAAATAAACTCCAACTGAATGAATCAAAAACCACACAGATTACATTTACCTCTGATAAATTAATAAATGTATCTCAACCGGTGAAGTTATTGGGACTTACCCTAGATACAAACCTGAATTGGATGGCACATGTAAATGATCTTTGTAGAAAATTGTCTACGCAAGTATTTGTATTACGACGACTACAACCATTTTTAGATAGCCACACTCTAAGGACTGTATATTTTGCTCTTATCCATAGTAAACTAACTTACGGTATAACTATTTGGGGTAACGCAAATGTACAGAGGTTATTTAGCATGCAAAAAAGTGCAATTCGGATAATTGACGGTTCTGTATATGGTGAACATTGTCAACCGCTTTTTAAGAAATATAAGATTCTTCCTCTACCTTGCCTATACATTTTTGAGGCTTTGTTATGGATTCATAAAAACTATTCTGAAAACCATACTCATTCAGATTATCACGACTACAATACTAGGAACAGAGAGAATCTTGTAAATCAACTATCACGAATTAATATTACGCGAAACAACAAAATAGATCTAAATCTGTACAACCACTTTGTCAAATGTAGTGTAATTCCAGTCAAAATCATGACAATAAACTCATTTCATAAAGCTGCAAAGGAATTCTTGTTAGAGCACTGTTTTTATTCAGTAAAAGACTATCTTCTGTTTAGTCAAAACTGAATATATCAATTTTAACTTTGTACATAAGTCTTATGTTTTATTTTAACTTGTTTTCATTTTAACTTGTATGTTGTTATTTTAACTGTGTGTAAATTTATGTTTTTATCTTATCAACATTATAAATCTGTTTGTAAAAGATTGTGAATAATAAGATTATATTTTATTTTTGTAACAAAATGTAAAAAATGTGACATCAAATGTACTATAGTATGTAATTGTCAATAAATGCATCTATCTATCTATCTATCTATCTATTATTATTATTATTATTATTATTATTATTATTATTATTATTATTATTATTATTATTATTATTATTATTATTATTATTATTATTATTATTATTATTATTATTATTATTATTATTATTATTATTATTATTATTATTATTATTATTATTATTATTATTATTATTATTATTATTATTATTATTATTATTATTATTATTATTATTATTATTATTATTATTATTATTATTATTATTATTATTATTATTATTATTATTATTATTATTATTATTATTATTATTATTATTATTATTATTATTATTATTATTATTATTATTATTATTATTATTATTATTATTATTATTATTATTATTATTATTATTATTATTATTATTATTATTATTATTATTATTATTATTATTATTATTATTATTATTATTATTATTATTATTATTATTATTATTATTATTATTATTATTATTATTATTATTATTATTATTATTATTATTATTATTATTATTATTATTATTATTATTATTATTATTATTATTATTATTATTATTATTATTATTATTATTATTATTATTATTATTATTATTATTATTATTATTATTATTATTATTATTATTATTATTATTATTATTATTATTATTATTATTATTATTATTATTATTATTATTATTATTATTATTATTATTATTATTATTATTATTATTATTATTATTATTATTATTATTATTATTATTATTATTATTATTATTATTATTATTATTATTATTATTATTATTATTATTATTATTATTATTATTATTATTATTATTATTATTATTATTATTATTATTATTATTATTATTATTATTATTATTATTATTATTATTATTATTATTATTATTATTATTATTATTATTATTATTATTATTATTATTATTATTATTATTATTATTATTATTATTATTATTATTATTATTATTATTATTATTATTATTATTATTATTATTATTATTATTATTATTATTATTATTATTATTATTATTATTATTATTATTATTATTATTATTATTATTATTATTATTATTATTATTATTATTATTATTATTATTATTATTATTATTATTATTATTATTATTATTATTATTATTATTATTATTATTATTATTATTATTATTATTATTATTATTATTATTATTATTATTATTATTATTATTATTATTATTATTATTATTATTATTATTATTATTATTATTATTATTATTATTATTATTATTATTATTATTATTATTATTATTATTATTATTATTATTATTATTATTATTATTATTATTATTATTATTATTATTATTATTATTATTATTATTATTATTATTATTATTATTATTATTATTATTATTATTATTATTATTATTATTATTATTATTATTATTATTATTATTATTATTATTATTATTATTATTATTATTATTATATTATTATTATTATTATTATTATTATTATTATTATTATTATTATTATTATTATTATTTATTATTATTATTATTATTATTATTATTATTATTATTATTATTATTATTATTATTATTATTATTATTATTTACTATGGCGCTCCCGGACGTCTCATAAATGATTATTTAAGAAAGTTACTCTAATATCACAAACATTACATTACTATTTCGGTACGTTAACTATCTTTGGCTAACAAAAATCAGAAATTGCATAACAAATAATTAATTTACTTGATATGAAAACTAATGCCTAAGTAAATAAATTTTTAAAATAAACAAAAAACAAAACAACAAATTCTTTTTGAATCTTAGGAAATCAGACAAAAGCAACCATCCATATAAACTGAAACAGAAAAAAATTAAATGCAGTAACTTCAAATCATTTTGTTTGTCTTTTAGACACTGCAGCAGCCCTCATACTATCATTATAATACTTTCTTATTATTAATAGTAGACAAGTTTCAAGTAAATGAGAAAAGACGTCTGTTTTATGTTCTTTATATGTAAACCAGAGACGGCTTGTGGCCTAGTCTGTGAGGAAGCTGGCTCATCCTATATACTTTATACTTATATATATTTCTATTAGAATACAATGTAATATTTCTGCTTTTTGAATTCTTATAGACATATATTTTTATTAAGTATATAGGGTGTGCCTTTTAAAAGTAGTCTCCTCATAGACTAGGCCACGAGTCGCCTCTGATGTAAACCATTTAAAATCAACATGGTCTGGCAAAAAAGTTTAATTATTTGAATTATGTTGTCAATATGACCCAAAAGTTGTGAAACTATTTCAAGAATTTTTGAAAGAAATTCAATAACATTTCTTTGTACATAAATAAAACGTCTTTTATCATAATTTTCTTTAAAATAAGTAAAAGTATTGATGGTCTTCTAACATGTCTGTAAATTAACTTTACACTCTTTGCAGTCAAAACTATTAAGTTTCTTAATAAACCCTGCAACATAACTAGTGGCCTGACTCAAATTCTGTTTCATTTATTAATTTTGTATATATTATTAAAATGAACTTTATCCACACAGGACTCTGTTTGGAGGTGTGATAACAATATTACTAAGTACTACTCTCTTTGGTGTATCTGGTTTTGAGGATGCTAAAGCAAGGTAAAGCAAATCTTTTAGCAGTCTTGAACGATTTGTGTTTGTAAACAATTTTGTATCAAAATATGATTTTCACATAATGTATAATGATTGGGGTTGTAAGTGGAATGTTTAAAATATGACACCATTCCGTTCTTCAGAAGGAAATTTAAAAATGTTTGTTCTTAAAATTTACGTTTGGAATGGGCCTTATAAAATGTACTATAACAATTAGAAATTATGCGTTTATAATGAATTCTGCCTGGTAAAGACATGTTAAAGCATCAAAGTACCTTTACTTGATTTTAAATAATCCTAAATAACTTATATCTAAAAAAATAAAAGTAGTTCCACTCACATGTTTTCGTCGACAACCAATTCATAACATAACCACACATTTGTTTGATTTTGATGTTATTTGTTGACAGCGCGCGCGGGGCCCGCTATAGCGGGCAGCCAGCAGTCATGCAGCGGACAGAAAGCCTTCTTCACATAGTACAAATAACTAAGTGAAGGTATGTTTTTTTTAGTTTGTTGTAATATATGAATTAAAATTTTTGAAACAACACTTTTTGTGTGTTACTGAACGAGATGTTATTAAATTAATCAATGTGCTTTACATTTTAATACAATTTTGCTATTGTAAAACGGACTTCAGAGCACCCAAGCGCGGAGGAGTATGCGCAGGAACGTGTTTACGTATTGTGCATATGATATAAACCCCCGTGGTATGTACCTTACTTTATGTAGTGGTCTTTCGTTGGGGTTCTGGTATTGCCAGGCTAGGGGATCTTTAATAGGGAAATGCTTACTCATGTTGTAGTACTATGCACCATGCATAGATGGCGCTACTTTACACAAAGTTTGCTAGTTGCATTCGTCGAGCAGATTCAGTGTGTGTTCAGAGCAGGTTCAGAGTAACGCAAGTGTACGCAAGTTATTATTCAAAACTTTCAACAGCCATTATTGTACACACAACCTCCATTTTGTGATAAAGTTGATTTAATTTATTTGGCTAGTGTTTCGAAGAGAATTTTTAAAGCTTTAAACATATATCATCATGGTGTGAATTCGTCCTTGTGCTGTTCCAGATTGTCAGGATAAAGTTAGCACGTTAACGGCCACCATGAGAGAGAAAAATCTGGTTCCACAGGCCAACTTTTTTTTATTGTGGTTTTTGTTTCTATTTGGCACCAATTTGATAAAGCAATACCATTTCTTTAAAAATACTGTAAGATTTTTCTCTTATTCATTTTTTTTTGTGAGACACGCGTTATGTGTCGCGCGGCCCATTAAATCAAATATACGTCTGCGGCCGCGCGACGCAAATACTATGTCGCATAGTAATAGTCAATGAGAGGGCGTACTTATTCCCCCACCAATACGGGCCACGTTGCTGCGAGTCTGTGCACAGTGTGCTTATTGTCAGTTGCTCACAGGCGCAGTTAGGACGTAGTAGTGTTTGTTTTTCAAATCGGTGTAATGGGGAGTTATGAAGCGGAGCAAAAGAAGCTTCAAGCTTTGTAGAATGAAATGTTGTCTAATGAAGAAAGTAACAGTGAATTTGGCGATGTATATTTGTCAGATGGCTATTCCCCAAGCGGTACTGAATCAAGTGATAGTGCTGAAAGTAGTTCCTCACTCCCTAAAAAGAAACTTATAAAAATTGCTAAGGGAAAACAGACTGTTGAAAACAGTGGCGCTTTAACTAGCAGACAGGGCATACTTGATAATCGGCAAGACAATATTATTGACCAAGTGATACAAGACGTTATTTCAGAATACACTGTGGAAACTGCCGAGAGCGAAAACGAAAAGGATATTCAAGTTTCAGCCAATACCGATGACCTGTGCAATTTACAGTGGCGGCCCGTTGATGGTATGTCCCTAAAAAATATTCCTTTTGTTCCTGGAGATGTTGGCATTAGCAACACAATCTACGCAGATTTTTATAATAAAGAACCAATTGATATTTACAAACTTTTTTTGACAGACGATATTATATTGCACATGGTAAACAAAACTAATCGATATGCAGAACAACGTTTATTGAAAAATACGATGCCAAAATCCCGTATAAAGAAGTAGATTCCTACCGATATGTTAGAAATGGAAAAATTTTTGGGTATTCTTCTATGGATGGGCTTATGCAGATTTCCGACGCTGAAGTCTCCTTGGAAAAAAGGTCCCCTTTCTTTCAATTAAATTTCCAAACTGTCCCGAAACAGGTTTGAGCTTCTTTTGTCTATGTGGCATTTTAGTAATAACGAAGACGATCCACTCGAAAACGACAGACTACGAAAAATAACTCCTTTAGTGACAAAACTAGTAGAGAGGTTCCAAGCACTTTATACTCCTGATAAAAATATATGTATCGATGAGACTATGGTCCCATTTCGTGGTCGCCTTCGGTTCAAACAATTTATCAAGAACAAGAGACATAAATTCGGAATAAAGGTGTACAAGCTGTGTTGTCAGGATGGCTACACATACAATTTAAAAGTTTATTGTGGCAGCGACTGCACCGAAGGTGGGCAGACGTCCGCGAATTTGGTATTCTACCTTATGGAAAAACTTCTGAACGAGGGTCGACATTTATACACAGATAATTACTATACAAGTGTCTATTTGGCTACAGAGTTATTGAAAAAAAATACCCATCTAACTGGTACGTTGCGTAGTAATCGCAAATATAATCGTAAGGAGGTGGCCACAAAAAAAATAAGATCCAAGGAAATATTTGCCCAAGAAAGTAATACAGGAATAATGGTTCTCAAATGGCATGACAAGAGAGATGTCCTAATGCTAAGCACGAATCACACAGACAGTCAACAGAAAATACAACAAAGAGGTGGTGACATTGAAAAACCGAGTGTTGTTATTGATTACAATAAGGCAAAATCTAATATCGACCTATCAGACCAAATCAAGGCGTATTCATCTTCCCTTCGCAGAGGCACAAAATGGTATCGAAAACTTGCCATCGAGTTTTTGTTGGGTTCTGCAGTCGTAAATGCTTACCTGGTGTACAAAGAAGTTACACAACAGAAAATATCTATAACAGACTTTCTTTATCTCTACTAGGGCTGTCAGAAACTGAATCGTTGCCAGACTAAGTGGAGAACAAGAAAACTGAAGGACACTGTTTAGTCGAGAACGATTCGCGATTACGTTGTATTGTGTGTTATCGCGATATAAAAGCAACAGATGGACGTAAAAGTGCACTACATAAGGCAACACGTTCAAAATGGAAATGTTCGATTTGCAAGAAATGTTGCTGTGTTCCATGTTTTTTTGTAGATCACACTGCTACAAATAATGCAGTCTAATTTTTATTACCTAGTTTATGTTATGACAAGAGCTTTATTTTTACTGTTTTTTTGTGTTACTACTCGCGCAGAGTGCGCAGTTTTTTTTTTCTAAATCAATAAATAAATATTATCTTATCAGCTACGTGTGTTTTTTATGTTTTTCACAAAAACTAACAAAAATTGCTGGGCCAACATTAACGTGTGGTTTCCTGGACCACGCTCTATCCATTCCCATAAGGATTGTATTAACGCGCGACACACGGCCGAGTTACGCGGCAAAATAGAACAGCAAGTGTCGTGACAGAACATATGTGTCGCGCGGCCCCAGAAACAAAAGTAGGTGCGACACACGGAATATGTCGCATGGCCGTTAACGTGTTAGTGGCAGGTAAGGAATACATTTACAATTTTATTTCTTTACAAGTAAAAACTTCTTTTTGTATTTTATTCTTAAATACTTTGCCAAATTTTAAGAGCATATATTAATACTTAAAAGTGCCCAATTTGTGAAATAAATTTCTAAAATAATGCGGATAACCTAATTTTTTCTATGAAAAATTAAAAATCTTAATCTAACTTTTATCATTTTCTGTACAATTTCAGTTAGTAACCAAATAAAATATGTGAATATTAAGAAGAATCAAATACATAAATTGTTATTAGTATTTTTTTAGAATCATACAATATGTAATAGATACTTTATAGTAGATACCTATATACAATTTTTTTTCCGAATTCTGATGTATAATGGATCCATTAAATCATTTGTTAACTGTTGCTACTTTCAGTTTGTACATATTAATATATTTTTAAATACCATATTCCTACACATATAGTTCTTAGAGACATATGGCTCCAACGAATTGGAAATCCAAAGGTTTCAAACACTGAGGAATTCAAAACAAAATATTTCACTGTGTGTGCTAATCATTTCCATTCAGACTGCATCCAGGTAAATGGCAGTTTATTTCCTAATGCTTTGCCATCAATAAAATTAAAAAGTATGTATAACAGATATAATTACTTAATGTTTTTATATTAATTTTTTATCTTATTTTAGAAAGTACGGATACTGCAACGTTGAGTTCTTTTTTGGAAGTACGGAAAGATACAACAATAAAAACACCTAAAAGAATTAAAGGTAATAAATATATCTTTATATATTCAAATTTTTTTAAAGTAATATTTTTGTAGAGGCAATCAGAAGATGTTCAGAACCTACCCAATGGTCATCGGTTATGAAGTTGACTGTTTTGAAACCGACACGAAAATATCCTGCAAAAAGACTATTTGGTAAATAAAATTAATATGACTTTATTAGGAATCAAAATAAAATTAAAATAATTCTGATTTTTATATATTGAAAGTGAACCATCAACTTCTAAGGGAAATGTGGCTTTGTCACATTTAAGTGAAGAATATGATGAGGAATTTTATAAAGTTACTCGTTCGTCAAATGAAGATACTGTAAAAAAAGTGGCAGAAAACATTAGGTAATTATAATAGTGTAATATTTAAATTAAATTGTCAATTTTTCTTAGGATATATCTAAAATATTTAATTTTTTTAGGAAAATGCAACTTCAAAAAAGGGTTGTTAACGTTGGCAGGAGTTAGAAGACAGTGCTTGTTGTCACCTCGTGCTAAAGCTTTATATGTAGCTGCGAAGAAGCTGCAAACAACCAACAGAATAAACAAGCTTCTGTCAGCAAAAAGAAGAATTAAGTTTCTCTCTAGCAAGTCTAAAACCCTAGATGAATTTAAAAATATGTTAGAAAAGGGCGATATAAATAGTGTTACTTTAAATTTCATTTTTTCTTAATTAAAGACATAAAAAACTAAACCTAGAGGCAGACGATTTACATTAGATGATAAAATTTCTGCATTATCAATTCAGAAACAAAGTGGAAATGGTTATAAATACTTGTCAAAAATATTTAGTTTGCCATCCCGAAAAACTTTAAGACATTTACTTGCTAAAATTCCTTATATGCCAGGGTTAAATTCAATAGTATTAAATCACATTAAAAATAAAGTTAATAAAATGAAACAGTTGCATAAGCAGTGAAATTACCTTTATGTTTTTATTTATGTGAAGGTACTACACCAACTTCAGATTTGACGAAAATAATAAAAGAAGTCATTAGAAATGTTCGCTCAGTAGGCCTACACATTGTTTGCACCATTGCATAGCTCAGCTGCATTGACTAAAAACAAAAATAATAAAAATGAACTTTATATTTTTGAACTAATATTCTTCGTTATTTTTTACATGAAAACGAATTAGCAAACACCCAATAGCAGCCAGAGCCAACTTGCTACAGGAACTTTCGTTACAACTTCTAGTGGATACAGCCATGGGTGAACTTCGTAATAGTTTTATTTTCATATTTCTTTATTATTATGTACTCTTATAAGAATTCGTGCCATTTTAATTCTAATAATAAAAATTAAATGGTTATAATCGTGTCTTACTTCATAATAAGATGTATTTTTTGTTCCACAAATCCAAAATTATATTTTTTCGTATTCTTCTTATCTTAAAATATTTCAAATTTTATCTATCACAGAATATAACCCAATGGATTATATCCATCTAAGTATGTTGAGTGAAGAATAAAATGTTTGAATCATTTTAAGTAAAAAAGAAGGAAAACTTATAATTTTGAAAAACTTAGTAGTGGTTTATTAAAAAGGTCGAGTTTAAAAAACCCGAACTCAATGACCCCTACCGCCATCTTTATAATAAATCATAAACAAATTTTCAATTATTAGTTATCTTCTTTTTTTTTAGCTCAACTATGTGCAACCGCTACGGATGGCGCTGAAAGATGAGTAAAATTGTTCACTGTTGAGTGGCCCATCTTTTAAAGGGTATGGTCTATGGGTATTGCTAAGTCAACTTTTTGTCACAACGGGCGGCAAAAACCCGTCGTCACTTTATTAACAATAAGTAGTAAAATACCTGCATATGGCCAGCAATTTGCCATAATATTAATGTTAACTTATTTTCAATGGGCTTACATATGGCTCGTTACTTTATTAATAATAAGTAGTGTAAAGCTTACACTCTTCCAGTAGTTTCCCACAATAAAAACGTTAACTTCCCTTCAGATGGCTTGCATAAGACTCTCATAAAAATTATTTTAAAGAGAATTTATCAAATGTGACATAAAAAAGTATTTTTTTGAGGAATGCAACATTATGAGTATTAATACCCCAATCCTTAATTTTATTTTAGGCCTCTCTTAAAGGAAAAAAGTGGCATTTTATATGACAGCTAATTTTTTGGAACTTCAATACTATAAAATAAAAATAACCTAAATATTTCCGTGTTACACTTATAAGAAATTTAGGTTAGAATGTAATGATAGAAGGTACCTACTCTATATTATTAAATTACTGTTTAAGTAAAGTTTTTAATAATTTAAGTTAATTAGCTCCCATTTTCTTTTTAATTTTAAAAGGATTATAATGATTTTACAGTTGCGCGTTGAAAATATTTAAAAATCGATCAATAGCCTATTATATAAATAACCTTAAAAGGCAGATAATTACAAATTTTAATCGGGCCATAACGATTTCAAAGTAACATGTGGGAAACATTTAAAAAGCTGTCAACAGCCTACTAAATAATTAAAATAAAAGGGAAGTTAATTACAAATTTTAAAATGTCCATAACGATTTTACAGTTTCTTAATTTTTTTTTGATTGATTGAGTTATGGTTGCAGTACAGCGAACCCAGCGTAATACGATGTCATGAAAATGCAAGTTTGCATTCTCACGTGCATTTGAGCTTCTCTATATTTTATGTAAAAAGTTTAGATTTAATTTAGATTTCATTGTAGTAACAACTAATAAAATTTATATTTCATGAATTTGTTTTTTTAAGTTATTTTGGACTTTAACACGTTTATTTGTTGTAGGAATTTTTAAAAATTATTTAATATTACGTCCGTAATATTTAATATATTTTTTTACTGGTAAAGATGTCTGGATCATCCAAATAGAAAATATGTGTGCAAAAATATATACATTTTCGGGCAATATTGAAATTTGGTACGACTAGATATTTTTGACTGAATGTATACGCCCAATCACTGTAAATTAAAACGTTCAATTTATCCTATTTTAAGCTTTCCTGGTTCTTTCGTGAATAAGGTACTATGTTCCTCTTAAATAATAGGCCAAGATATATTATTTTAAAACAAATTAATTTCGTGTACCACATGCCATTTTAAATTGATGTTAGGTTGAAAAATTAAAGAAAATATTAATTTTTTATATTAATATAAAAGTATAATTTAAAATTTTAGGATGACATGTGAAACATCGATTTAAAGATAATTTAAAGGGGAATAATATTATGTAAAAGTTTGGCCAGCAGAAGTAACAACAAAGTAGTTTGGAATATATAAAATTAAAGGTTAAACCTGCTTTAGAAAAAAACAAAATCAGATTTTTTCTAACCCAAAAACTACATAGCTCTTGGTAGTTTCGAAAATAGTTCCGAGATTAGCAGCAAATTAACTAAAATATTTCCCATTTAACAGATCTTCTATCTCTTATATTATGTTAGATACCAATACCAATTTAGAACACACTGTATTGCTCAAGTTACATCATAAGTCATATGATGAGTAAGTCATAAACACATTCGAAACTAGTGGATTGATTATGGTTTAAAACCTTATAAGCACAACACTGATTAGACCAAGAAAAAATCTAATTGTTTTAAAGAAATTAAATATTAAATTTTTAATAAATACCTGTAATAATAAACGATTAAACCAGATAGATAAACATCGCCTATTTTGCAATAGTAATTTACAAAGTTCTACAATGAATAATGTGTAACAAAAAATAAACTAAAATAAAAAATAAACAACGTAGATCAATTAGAATACTTCAGAGTTCAGAGCATGTCTACAAGCAGTATGTAATTCGAGAAATTGCAGAATAATACTTTATTAACAATAAAAGCAACAAAACTATCAATTACTCTAATGAATAGTAGTTGTTATATTTATCAATTGAAATTAAATTTAATAAACCGTCTAATTTCGGTATTAATGTTATGAGTTATAATAATATATTGAACATTATTTACTTATTGTTTAGATCTTGTTGTTAATGTACTATTAAGGGATTAAGGCAGCACTGTCACCAGCCAAAGGGTTCTGGAGTTTAAAAGGAACATCTTTTCACCAGTGACAAATAAAATTAAAATTAAAAGAACAAAAATTATCCCTTAATAGCATAGTCGAGCGGTTCTTTGCAACTAGTTTTAGACTCTTTTAGTCTTAGGTGGGGAAACGCCGAGGAGATGTTTCGGGACTTAGGATCCCGAAACGAGAGACTCGCCTTTCGGCAAGATTTTTGTACTTTAGTGTTCACTCGAATCTTTTTGTCTTTTGTCTAGCCTCTCTATTTAAACACAAAATTTACATTACAGTTTGACTTCTTAGCATGTCAACTTACTGTCTTTAATAATTCTCTAGTTCAATGTAAGCCATTGACCAGAGTAATAACTTGATTGTTTTATTGCAATACGTGCGTTTTATTTTGAATATAAAGTTAAAACATTAAAAAATATATGTGGCACTTAGGGACTGCCGCGGTAAATCTATTGCATAGCATTTTTTATCAAATTATGCAATTATAATTATTTATTTATTTTATTTATGCAGTATTTTTTTTCTTTGATATTAATTAAAGTTTTTTCTTTGATATTAATTCAAGTTTTTTCTTTGATATTAATTCAAGTTACACTTTTTGAGCGAGGTTCAGTTTTTCCGAAATTGTGTCTCCGCACAGATGTGCAGTTTGGAGTGGGGGGTGTTAGGTTTATTTTCGTTACGGAATTTCTTTTTCGATTTTTCGATTTTTCGATTTTTCGATTTTTCGATTTTTCGATTTTTCGATTTTTCGATTTTTCGATTTTTCGATTTTTCGATTTTTCGATTTTTCGATTTTTCGATTTTTCGATTTTTCGATTTTTCGATTTTTCGATTTTTCGATTTTTCGATTTTTCGATTTTTTGATTTTTAGATTTTTAGATTTTTCGATTCTAGCTAGCCAGCATTTAAAATAATGTTAAATATCTGGGTTATATAGTCAGCAAGGATGGCGTGGCTGTAGATAGGGACAAAGTTGCTTCCATCAAACAACCAACTGATAAACATTAAATAAGACGTGTTCTTAAGCCTCAGTCGGATGAAATGGTAGAGCAAATAAATAAGACAATTGGCAAATAATTGCAAAAAGTGGTTTCCGACTATCAGCAAGATTGGGATCAGTATTTTTCACGCTCCGCAATGGCCTATAGATCCGCTGTTATTGAATCTATAGGCCAAACACCAGCAAAGGTACTATTCGGGCTTAAGTTGAGACGACCGTGTGACCTCGAGTTAGGATACCGATCTGGAGAAGACATAGCCGGTGACGACTACTCGCTAATCCATAGCACTTCCGCCAACACCAACGAGGTCTACCACCTGAGTTCCGAAAGAAGTTTTGTCGATTTCCAGAACTTCAAGGTCATTTACCAGCCCCTGAAAATGCATTGAAACTTTAAGATATTAGATATATATGAAGTGCCTGACATTTGGTTTATAAGGAAATATAATTGTAGCGCCTTGGAAGCACTACATACTAACTCCAACTCATAATATATTGATACATGTCACACCCATGCCACACATATCAATATTACCTATTAAGGCAGCTTAGTGGGAGGTAGGATTTAGGTGCACCCTATCTATCTACTTGACGACCTTGGTTGCCAAGCATTAATATTTATTAAAAAATAAAAATGTCATATATATAATTTTCTGTCATGACGGAATTGTCTATTTCATTATATTAATATATACCTACCCTTTTACAAACCGCTATATTATTTACAAGATGGGATCCCCAAAGTTAAAAGATCCCATAATAATGATGTTGTAATTATATTAAATGCGCTAGGTACCGCCTAAATGCAGTAAATTTTAATCGACGCTACCCTTTTTATTTTGTTGCAACACCACTTAATGCATTGTCTAGAATTGATAAAAAAAGAACAGAACCAGAGATTCTGAACAGAACCTATTATTTTTCTATTTTATTCTTCCTATAATACATACAGAGATGGGACTGACTAATGGGAAAACAAAATTTAAATTTTCTTCCTCCAGTGATATCTGAATGGCAAAATTTTGCTAAAGTACTTTATAAGTGGTAAAGTTTAAAATGAAGTAATACACAAATTTGACTGTTATAGTCCATTGATTTTGGATTTTGAAAAAATTGCGGAAAATCAAAATGGTGGTTTTCTGACAAACTCCTGCATGTCGCTGATTTGATAACATACGGTATTTTGGTATAGACATTCTGGGGGTACTTTTTTAAAATCTTTATAATAAAAAGTTATTTCCTTTTAAATAACTGCTGAAATAAACAAATTATGCTCTGCGCTTGATACGGTCTAGTCATTTTGTTTTACGTTTTTAATAATATTTTCAAATACCCGAACCATTCATCATCATCTCATCATCTGAATTAGGGCGTGGTTCAAAGCCCACTTGTACTGAAGCTCTAGGCTGATTGTACCCCTCACAGTTTCTATCCCATCAGATTGATTTTCTTGATGAATTCAAGAATATGTCTGATGGGCGCTTTCGCGATTTCTTCGGGTTCCGGATATTGTACCCCGAAGTACCATTCCCGTTCCCATTTAAGGTTCCGGCAGTGGCATAGTATGTGAATAGGAGTTTCGTCCTCCTCTTCACATATTCTACATAGGGAGTCATCAGATATCCCTAAGAGATTTAGGTGTCTTCTAAGGCCGCAGTGTCCCGTAAGGAGTCCTATTACGGCCTTGAGTTCGCTTCTGCTAAGGTTTAGCAGTTGATGTTGTCTGCTCGTGGATGGCTCCTCTATGAATCTTTTGAACTGTCTAAGTCCAGGAAGTTCCATCCAGAGCCTATGGTGTTCTCTTTTTATTTGTTCCTTTAACACCCATTTAACATGTTGGTATGAGATACCACATGTGGGTTCTGGTCCCACCCGAACCATTAGACATGGCTCTTAATTTTAACAATAAAGAACAATCAGACATGTTAGAAATCTATTTCGTACCCCACAAAACTCTTAAGCGGCTGTGGAAATGTATATAAATAAATTCCTAAACGACGTCAATTAAACGCACGACATTTTATGGAGTTTGTATTAAGTTTACTGAATTATGGATGTTTTGCAAAATCCAAATTTCTAAAATGTTAATTTAACCGATTGTGTAGCTCTTACATTAACCGAGATAGCAATACATCAGCACCATTCTGGTCATAGTGTATATAAAAATAAAGGGACTCTAATTTCGAACACACTATACAATCCATTCTTATTTCAAATATTAGTTCCTTCAAATGGCGTAATGACGTGTGAGGATTATTTTTCATCCTTTGCAACAATAACTCCAAACATTTCTTCGTGTTTTATAAAACTTTTGTAATTAGCCAAATTAGCACACAAACTTGTAAAAGTTTTACGATCAGGCATTGGCATCCGGAAAACATACTTCATATAAGTGCACCGATTCTAAAGAATTTTTACAACACTCTCCGTAAATTAAAACACCATTTTAGATTTAGTTTTTGACTTAGTTTCTATGAAACACTAATTGCGATCATATTTTAACAATACAGAAAACATTAATTTTGTAGACTGTTTTTGACTAACATTTAGATGAAGACAAGTGGACATCCAATTGCTCAAACAGGGATGGTTTCTCCATTGGTTCATTTGTGCAGTGAACACCCAGTTTAAATTTCATAAAAATATATAATTTTAAAATCACATAGATAATATAAAAATATAATTTCAATTTTAATATTTTTATTCATACAAGTTAATCTCTATTTTTTGGTACGCCACGGCGCCCTGACTCGCCGCGATTCTGTCAGTTCACAGAGCTGATTGAACACCAGAACAGAGACAAACCAGCGAGATGTGTAACTCAATGTATCTTTTGTCCGGCAAAAGTTGTTTGGGCGATTGTAATCGGAATCAGTATATGATGGCGCCACTAGTCAATTTTTTTCTTTCAATAGAAGGAAAATTTAAATATGTATGACGGGAAATTCAAACATGGATTTAAAAATAAATGGTTTTTCTATACAAATTTACAGGAGGAACAAAAATTATTGTTTCATTATATATTAAAAAATGTAAAAGCTTCCAATACCATCAAATTTTTTATCATACAAATAATAATATCAATGAAGAAAGTTTTAATCATAGTTTAATAGTTTAATGAACATAGTTTTTATTACTTTTGTAAATTTGGCTAAAAAAAACTTGAAAATTCTAGTGATTGTTAATAGTTAAACTTGGAAACATAATACCATAAATTCTGTTTCAATAAATTGTATTTTTCTGAGGTACAGGAAAACAAACTAGAAGTACAACGTTTAAAAAGTACCTCATCTTGATGCCGTTTTTAAGTACATCTACTTCCTCTCTATCGGATCTGCTATGTGATCTTTTAACGCAGAGCGGTAAGGTATGTTTACTCCAAATTATATTCCAGAGCTTCAGGAGTAAATAAGTATTTTATGCCAAATTACAAAGAAATGAAGTCTCAGTTGTTATTTAATTGAAAAGTATTACAAAACCAAGAAAATTTAAAAAATGTTATATATTCATAATATATTTGAAAAAAAAATTGTATATTAATTTTAACAGAAAAGATAGGAACCTCGAACGCACGCACCTACACCCTCACGCACCCACGCACACACACGCACCCACGCACACACACGCACTCACACACACACATAGACACACATAGACACACATAGACACACATAGACACACATAGACACACATAGACACACATAGACACACATAGACACACATAGACACACATAGACACACATAGACACACATAGACACACATAGACACACATAAACACACATAGACACACATAGACACACATAGACACACATAGACACACATAGACACACATAGACACACATAGACACACATAGACACACATAGACACACATAGACACACATAGACACACATAGACACACATAGACACACATAGACACACATAGACACACATAGACACACACAGACACACATAGACACACATAGACACACATAGACACACATAGACACACATAGACACACATAGACACACATAGACACACATACGCACGCACTCACGCACGCACTCACGCACGCACACACGCACGCACTTGTGTACGCACTCACACACGCACGCACTCACACACGCACGCACGCACGCAAAAGTACTGATGTATATTTTCGATTTTCACAAAATGTTGAAGAAAATTATGAGGACACTTCTATTTGACAAAAACCATTTTGCTGAGCCTGTTTATTAAGAAGAATAAACACTTTCTGATGAAATTATCAATTTTATGGACAAATTTGAAGTATATGTGAAAGTACATTTAGAAGCCTTAAGGTTTATTGAAGCATACGAAGCTTTTAAATTTTAAAACAAATATTCAACTTTGAGAATACCCCCAAAGCAATTAAAAATTTCATTGGAAACTGCGAATTCCACCAGATGCATGAGACCTTATTAAGTAAAGCCAAGAACATTTTTAAAATTTTAGCCGATAAAACTTTGTCCATTTTGAAGTAATCCTATACACGAATAGAACTCGAACATAATTGTTATAGTTTTGCGCTAAAATAGTATATTTAATTTTAAAAAGTAATTTTTTGTGTACTTACACTTTTTGCAAATAAATAATTTGTTTATGTACACATGTACCTATTTTATTTCACACAATAAGAGAAGATATGGTAGGACTGATTTAGTAAAGTATTTTTAATCTATATTCTGTACTCATGTTCTGTTCTTATATTATGACTAGGGTAGGCATTTTTTCACAAAATAGCAATAACTTATGAAATGATTTACCTTAAACCTTCATATTTGTAGTAGCTTAAGTAAGTAAATAAAACCACGAAAAAGCATAATATCGAATTTCAACACTATTTCCCATATAATGCTAATAAATCTCGGTCCCACGTGACGACACCGTCAGTCAGCTGCATGCGCAAAAACATACCGTGAGTTTGTGTATCGAGCACTCACACATATGTATTAGGCCCGAGTCGGGTAAGTTCCCATTCTGTAAACTGGTTCGAAACCTGCTTTAGCACAAGTAGACGTTAAAAAGGCTTTTGCCAGTTCTCCCACTACATAAATTAACAGGTTTGCGGCGAATCTAACCAAAGTGGACGCGATACATTGACGTACAAAATTATTTTATAGATGTTAATAACAATTTCCAGTAAATAATTTAGTAAATTGTGAATAGCTGTTGAAATTTTGTAAAATTATGATTTGAATATTAGAAAACATGTTTAATAATTATTTATAGTCCATAAATACATGCGATTGTCCGGTTCCGCCGGTAACAGTTTAAAATTACTTATTCTATGAAACGACACTGGCAGTTAATCATTACTGCCAAATTCTCGAAGCCGTCCGACGTGGTTTGACGTTAACCCCCTCTCTACCTACCGAAAGTCCTTCCAACTTCTACTTGTGCTATACCCACATTCTGTCCACCCCGTGCTAACTCCTCTTAGTGTCATCAAGATCAATAGATTAATATGCCATGCCTTTTAAAAGGGCATGAAAGATGACATACTATCATCAATTAAACAGGACGTTGCTGAAGGCCTCTGTTATGTCGTCTGTTGGTGTGGGTGTGCATTCTATTGTGTCTCCAGTCATGTGAAAGTTCTCCTAGTCTCCTAATTTGGTGACTAGGTGGACCTTCTCCAACTAGTCGTCTCTTATATTTAGGATGTGTGTGTAAGATAGCCTTTTTTCATCCAAGAACTGTTTGCTATATGGTCAGGTGACAAAAAAATGTATTCGATCCGCTCTGCAGCATGAGGTACTTTTTAAACGTAGCAAATAATAATATTAATAATATTAATAAACACTATTTAAAGATGAGTACATTTTTGTAATTTTTTTATTTTAGTTATTCTTTTCTCATTGTCCCTTACCTGTCTTTTTCACCGACAGGGTATACCTATTTTCCGTACACCCTTAATTATAGATTACATTACGATGTTTAAATGAATATCACGTTTTACCCATGAAAATGGGTACTTATCTAATTTCGATTATACATCTTTTTCAAGTTCATTTTTCAGGTTAATTTAGTATATTACAATAATTAGTATCAAGAAAATCTTCTAATACAGTTATAGCAGTTCCTACTAAAACTACTGGTTGTTCTGCAGAATAAATTAACTTTCCTTGAGATTCATTTCTCTCTAAAACCGAAAACCGATCTGATGTCCCCAAATAAATTTTCCCATGGATCCTGATTTAAAATTCTGGGTTTTAGTGATTTAATTTTTTGCTTTGCTTAAATAACTGTACAATCCTCTAATAGCCGCTAGAGTGACTATTAGAGGCAGTGTTGCTAGAATATATTTTTCTTATGTACTAGAGTTGTCTAAAGAATGTACCAGATTACTTAAAAATGTACTAGATTCTGTAACATGTACCATATTTTCTAATGAATTATGATGTGATTTGGTTCATTAAGAAAAAAAATTGTTTTTTAGCCAACGAATACAAAACAAGAAATAAAAGTCCAACAATTTATTTTGCACGCGTCAAATTGTAACCCACTGTAAACGAAAAAGGTACTAGATTTTGCTTCGAGTGGACCAGATTCTTAGAAAATGTACTAGATCTGGTACAATTATACTAGACTGACAACACTGATTAGAGGTATGTGTATATGTAAGAAATTACCAATCTCCAACCCTTTTAAAATTAATTTGCCAATACTACATTTGCACAGATTTTTTACTCATTATACATTTTACTTCTTTTCTAGTAGGTGTGAACTGTGTGCTGCCATTAAATCTGTTGAGATATTAATCTACCTACAAAAGTAGCTGTAACAATGGATCTCTGTTCCAATTTGCCTAAATAATTATAGCCATTTTGTAATATAATATAAAACACACACATTATACACTAGTTGTTATTTTCTGAATAAATTGGAAATTACTTACCTCTGGAAAGTAATGTGTACAAAAATATTATGTTTTCTAAACGGAGATGCTGTATATTTAAGTAAATGGTGTGGGTAATATATTAAAAATTTTCTGTTCTCACAGATGCTTCATTGCTCACATATTGATATCACAATCATTAATTTAACAAAGAATGGTAAGTCATCGAATTTCTGTGTGAAAGAGAAGTGCTCACCGCCCGCTAAATTTATAATCATTCGCGGACCATATTCTGGCTTCTGCGGACCATTGGTTGGGAATCATTGGTCTTATGGCATTCCACGAATATACACATTGGTCAAAAATATTGTCCTCTACAAGGTGAGTTGCAAATAAGTAAGGACATTGTTTTATAATTACTTTTATTGTTCTTACTTATTTACGATTCACCCTGTAGAGACAAATATTGTTAAACTCCTGGGTATATTCGTGGAGTGTCAAAGGATGTTACAATAATATTAGACTGAAAAAATTGTAATTGATTAGCTTTTTCTTGTAGTAACTAGTAATAAAAAAGGGTAATTTTTTAAGTTTAACACCATGTATCTCAAAAACCAATCATAGAAAAAAACTATAATTTGGGAAAATATCTAGATCATTCGCCAGTGAAAAAATATGTATACTTTTACAGGACCAATCAAAAAGTATAGGGTGCTTAAAAAAATTGTTTTTTGACACATTCGATAAATTAACTATCAATACATTTATCACCCTGTAGTCAATGAATTGGATAAAATATTGCGTTCTACATTAATATATTGGCCTATGTCGATATTTACGAATCGCCCTGTATAAATACTACCTAATATCTTTTTTATTATCATTAGGTATGATAGATTTAGCAATAATTTATTTTTTAGAAATTATTTTCACATTTTAGAACAATAAATGTAATTATCAAAAACATTTGTGGCTCACCCTGTAAATGAAAATAATTTTTGACCTCTTTTTATATTCGTAGAATGCCGAAAGATGTTACAATAAGAGTTGGCACAAAAAATTATAATCAATTAGCTTTCTCCTGAAATAAGCTTTATCAAATAAGTGGTATTTCTTAAGTTTAACACCCTGTATCTTAAAAACCAGTCATAGGATTTAAATAGTCCCATGGACACTATTGCTAAAGAGGTCGAAAACTGTAATATATTAAAAATGTATGAGATTTAACAGGTCGCCACTTTTCCTCAAGCGGTGTGCGGGGTTGTTTATTAACTAATAATAAGAAACATAAAAATGTATTTTAATAACACCCTGTATAGACTAAAAAAAAGATGTAATAGAAAAAAGGCAATTAAGGACATAAATGTGCATGATTTTGGACCAGGAATTTGCACTAGATAGCAGAGATATTGTGAACACGCTGTATTGAAGGCAAAATTTATAACCACCGATGAATATTTGGATGATATTTACATTCTCCACTATTCTTAAAAATTAAAATCAACAAACGTATTTTAACTTTGACTTTAGTTTAATCTTTCTGCTTATACGCCAGGTCTGATGAAAATGAAGGGTCATTGAAAAATTTCATTTCAAATTGAACTTATTCATAAAACTTATGAATCATAATTAAATGTACACACCCATCTAATAAAAATGATCTGATATATTTTATATAATATCTTTATTACATATGAATGAATTAACCTTTTATTTTAAAATTGACATAACAAATTGGTTACAGCAGAAAACCTGTAGTTTTTCCATTAATTAGGCTATAAACTATTATTATGGAATTTTCTACATAGTATCTAGGTGACAAGTTTTTAAATTAAAATATTCTGATACAGTTATACGCTTTTACAGGTTGTCTTAAAATTTCGTGGTATTGGAAATAATAATATTCAAATTTGGGGTAGCGTTGTGCATTGTCTATACTGATGGTACCGGGTGGCCAATTATATTTAAACCGATTTTAATTGCGTGTATCCATTAGCGCATATGAGGTCTGGACAGGGGGACAAGTGAGGAGAGACGGGGAATAGGAGACAGGGGATAGAGTTGTATGGGACAGAGGATATGGGATGGGGGACAGGGGGATAAGAGACAGGTGGATAAGAGACAGGGGGATAAGAGACAGGGGAAAAAGAGACAGGTGAAGACAGCTGTCTCCCCTAAATGTTTTTAATATATATTCCAAAACAAATCTAATTGGGAAAAATGCTGGAAACTTCTTAAAATAATTTTGATTCGCTGCAGTAGAAAAAGTTTGTAAAATAATAATTTAAAGTGCCAAAAATAAAAACAACAGAATTATTGAATACCTAAGTTCCCAGTTCTAACTTAATTCCATACGACCAAAGACGAACCGACCAAACCGGAGAAAAAGGAACCTTAATCTAACAAAATAGGTAACCAGTGTCACACTCTTAATATCTTTCTTTTAGTTATTACAGCAAATCAGAAAGACATGAATATTTTTGCACAAGAATCAGAATCGTCGGTGAGCACAGGTGTCCGTTATAGTTCGTAATTTTTCAGTTTAAAGTGAAATAAGTTTGAATTAAAATTTGTGTTTAGGTGAAATTTTTGATGAACTTTTCTGCAATCAATATACTTATTATGAGTTTTGTAACTCTGTTATATATTCGGTATATTGTTAAATAGAGATCCTAATTTATTTGTACACATCATAAGGATCAAAATCGCCAATAAAGCGATGAGGTCCAAGCATAGCAAAAAGTAGTCTGCACTTGTCTGCAGTTCAATTTTATTAGTTTAATTGTTTAAGATGGAAACGATCAAACCGATTACGTTTATTAATATTGGTGAGTTGTTAAAACTATTTCAAAGTGTTGTTTATTCAGCTTAAACTAAGGAAATCGGACAAGAAATAATGAATCCACTCACTAACCAACAACATTACACTTTTTGACTGATGAATGACTTATGTCACATGATGTTTACTAATTTTAAGTTGCTGATTCTAAATATACCCCTACTTTTTTCTGATAGCTTTTGTTTACGAGTTATAGCTTTCACTAAAAATTCGCTGTATCATAGTATTTATTTGCAGTTTATTTAATAATAATTATTTAATTATTATACATATTTATTTTATTTGGAAAAACCATTAATTTATAATCCTTTTTAACGACCCCTCTGTTGTACGATCTGTAGTTTCTTATAAAGGTAAAAGTACCTCTCTTTAGTGACCAATAAAATCCAATTTCAGAATTCTTAAGAAATGATCTTTTGTTATTTTAGGGGAAGGTTTAGTAAGACAATAGTGAAATTATCTTTCTTGTTTTAATTATTGTTTTATTTTGTAATTTGATATGGCATCATCAAGAAGAGTATGTGTGAATGATTCAAACAATTTTTGTTTCGTTTGCGGAGAATATGTATTTAAAGAATACCGTTGAGAAAAATAAATGGAATGAGTTTGTTTGGCTTGTTAAAAATTTTTTGGGAAATAAGAAAAGTTCTAACTATTTGTAACACGTTGAAAAAACTAATGAGTCACTTTCAAGCCCTTGGATGTAACATGAGCATCAAGTTGCACTTTCTTCACAACCACCCAGATTATTTTCCCGCTAATCTTGGGGATGTAAGTGAAAAACAGGGCGGCGATTCCACCAGGACCTTCGTAAGATGGAGGAACGGTATCAAGGCTACTGGAACGCACACATGATGGCTGACTATTGTTGGAGCATTCAGAACAGTTCTATGGTTCCAACCTCTGCTAGGAAGTCTTATAAAGGAAAGTTTTTTCACCTTAAGAACTAAATAAAATATGATTAACTTTAAACAAATTGTGTTTTACTATGAAATGGCCATGTGTCATATTTTCTAAACTAGAGCTAATGCAGAAATTTAGAATACAGATTTGATGTCTTCATTAAAAATTAAGCTAGTGTCATGTAATATAACTAAATCATCACAAATGCTGTTGTGCAGTGTTATACATATATTTCGAATATATTCAACGAAAATTAAATTCAAATAATATAAAAAAATAAGCCAAGTAACAATGTTATTTCTTGGAATACCAGTTAAAAAAATATAATTTTTATCCATTAGAAAAAAGTGTGCCTATCCTCAACTCTACTCTAAATACTTCGCTCGCAAAAACTAAATCTTTTGTAATACTGAAATGTATATCACTTATTTGTTAAATAATTTCTTAACCAGACAGCTCACGTCAATCCATTGGTTATCCATCGAAAGTCCATTGACGGACATATCGGCTGTCCAATGGACGTCCAGCATTTTACCAAAGACATCCAATGGACCTTCATTGGATTATACAAATGTCCTACTTCTAAACGTCCATTTGGACTCTATTAAAGGCCTATAAATGGACTGTTTTTGTATTGCTTTTGGACAATTTATGGAAATCACTACCTACATTAATAAGAAATAAAATAATTACAACTATGAACATATTTCTATTATCGTAAATAATATCAAGCATGTATTGGTTTTATACGCATTCTTTTCTGTTGACCTTATCAGCCATTTGCTTAAGGCTACTTCACTTAATTTTTAAGCAGCACCATTGTCGCTCTCAGCAGCAGCTAAAAAAGATATTACATTTTACATAAACATTTTAAATAAATCTTTTAATAAACGCCTCATCGGGCAAAACTGATAGTTAAAAATGTAAAACTATTAAATAAAATTTTATTAACTAATATGAAAGCATGAATTGACTAATGTACTTTACCACTATACTTACATATAAACAAAAAACTGCTCCTTGTTTCTTTAAATTATTATTTTACTTTCATACCATCATATTATGTGAATTCTTTCGCGGGATATTAAAAATGATGGCAACAAAACACCTTTTTATAAATTCGTACATGTCCTCGCCCTCTAGTTTTGGTAACTGCTGAATCTAAAATTGCAATAAAAATATGTATTTATGAAAATGAAATTGAAATAACTCAATGCATTATTTCTTAAATGTTACAAAACGATTCTATTTTATTTAATATAACAGCTTTTATAAAAATCTTCTGAATAGCTTTTTACTTCTGCTATGAAGGTAAGAAATCTCTATTAGTTACAATAATAATTATGTTGATATAAGCTCGAATTCGCAGCATATTAATTTGCTTTTAATAAAGCCATTTTCTTACGTAGGTACATCATTTGACAACACGTCTAAAAGAAAGGGATTCTTTGAACGTAAATCAAAAATTTAAAGTTTATCACATTATTTTTAGGTTATATTAGTTTAAAATTTGCTTCTTAATTTTTGGAATTTTAAATAATTTAATGTTAATTATACTTATTTTCTTACCGGATAACAAACTGGAGGGCCGTTCTTGTTCTTAACCTCTTTTTTCTTTTCTCCTTTGAGTCTGGCCTAAATGGCCTTTTACTTTTGTATATTGTCAGCTATGTAGCGAAGAGGAGAAGAAACAATTGATTTATTTTGATTAAATCAATTATAAATAATTAAATTATGCAAGAAGAATTATAATAGTATATTATGCAACGATCATGTAATAATAGCTATTAATACACGAGCTTAAAGTAAGTTACAACACGAGTGTATTAATAGCCATTACATGATAGTTACTTACACTATTTTTTCTACGCCCAAGAAACTATTTCAATTCAACAACATTGCTTTATTTTTTTTAATACTTTTTTATAAAAACAATAAGAAATAAAATATGAAAGAAAAATAAGTTCTTCGACTTAATTTTTATTCCTACATAATAACCAATATAATAACTATGATGATACATTTTTTGCCTTTTCGTCGATTTCAGGTGATGTGCATGAAAACTCTTCGTCGCTTGACATTTTTTTAAAAATAAGTGAAAGGTACCTATATACCTTTTTGACTAACACAAAAGATTAAAACTGTCATAATAAAACACGAATCTCTGTCAAACATTCTACAGAAAATATTGGGTCTAACTACTTGATCATTTAAAAATTTAGATTTATGTTGGTCAATTTTTCAGTTTCATAATAAAAACTAGTGTTATAATAAGTAATATAATGTAGTATGTAGTAATATATTGTAGACATCCATAGGACTTCTGAATGGGTATATCCATTGTAATAACGGAAAACGGATGTCAAATGAACATTCTTATGAAGTTCATGGAAATTATTTGTACAAAGTATGGACGTATAATGGACATCGTGTGCTGTTTGTGTAACAATAATTAATAATCTACATAACAATATCAAATTAATTAAATGTTGTTCTTTTTGGATCTAGAAATCTCACAAAAAAATAATAATAATAGTAGCCCAGCTAGCACATAACGTTGCCAAGCCTTTCGGCGATGTTGCATTAAGGAAACGTAATAACATTACTGTACAACGTAAATGCAACGTTCATGAGAAGTTGTTGAGGGAAATCAAAACCTCGCAAAACTTCTATTTGTTATTTACCTAGTTAACCTACCGTAAACATTACAAATCTGAATTCAGAACGTTTAGTTTTATGTCAATTGTCACTTGTCAGTTTTTCTTGTCAATTGTCTTTTTTAATGGTTTATTTTTCGACATCCAGAATTTATTTTATAAATAATTATTATTTATACATTCGAATAGATTTGGTAAGGGTCCTCTATAAAATAGATAACTATTTTCTAAACCATTGTCTTTGTTTTAGATTACAATGCCTGATGTAAATTTATTATTTCATTCATTAAGTATCTTTAGCAGTCGATGCCGATGACACCAAATAAAAAAAAACTACAATAAAAACAAAGAATTGCAGATCAATCGTTGTAAACCAGAAGATAAACATTTAAGCGAATGTCCGGCAACATTTTATACCAAATACTTATAAAAGGTAATTATACTTTATCGAACTAAAAATACATTTTAAAAATATTATTTTGTAGGTTTCCTTCGACATTCTAGGAATTTTAGAAGCAAAAGTAAATACTACAGAAGTGTAAAGAAGAATATAATACCTGAAGTTTTATAAAAAGTGAATCTATAGGTACATGATATGTCAGGTATATCAGAATTCAAGCAGTTCATTCTCTTCAACAGACTAGATTGCCTGGAAATGCAACCATCAATACAAGTGAAAACCCAGCAGAAAAGTTGAGAGAAATCATAGATGATACTCTCGAGTATAATAGAATATCTTGCTAAAAAACACCAGTTGTTTTTTATAAAATCTACATATCGATGGATCAATCAAATACTGCCACAACTAAAATACTATTATTTCGAGAAATTTCATTTTGAAATTTTGTCTTTATTATCATTATTTTGTTTTTGACATACTCTTTAAATTTTATTTAAAAGCTTCGATATTTTGCTGTTAAATAAAATGATTACGATTGTAAAAGTGAGTTGTTGCATAGTTGTAAAAAATTTGGGTGTTTTTGAAGAAAATAACTCGAATTGAGGCAGTTTTAGACACAGTTTGTGGCTACATTTTAAATGATTTATCTTCAAGGATATTTTTGTTTGTGGTGGTATTTAAAGTAAAACCGTAATGATATTTTGCATCCATTGAACCAAAAATGTAATTGCTTTGTTTTTTGACTTGTGGCGGTTTTTGATTGAGCCATCGATATATCTACTTTGGAAATCAAGCATAAAATTTGTAAAATTCAAACAAATTTCAATACACTAACATTGGTTGTTTTATTTAAAACAACAAAGTAAGGCATATTTTTTAATTTCTATATAATTTCCTTTAATTAATAATAGATAAACAAGTTATCAATTTCTTTTTTATTCAATGTATTGAGAAGTAAAATCTTTTTATATAAAAATATAATTTATGCTCTTCTAATAAATTGTCATATTTAGGTTACATTATAGCACTTTATAAATATCTATGCAAAAAAAGTTAAAAGGCTTGATTTAAAAAAGATATATCTCTGCGTCTTAGGTAAGAAATCAGCAAACTTAGCTATCCTCTAGTAATCTAATATAATAATATGTACCTAGTCATTGTTGTATTCGTTTATTATTTTTCACCAATCTAGCTTTATCATCGTTCACCATTTAAGATTTTAGTGAACCTTTGCAATATTGGTACCTTATTATACTATTTAGCTAGTTTTGTCCAATCATTCAGTGCTTTCTAGGTAGCTTCTTCTATCCCACATGTGTACTTGTGTTTGTGATATAAGGTGTGTTCTTTTATTCAATAATTGTTCCATCAGTGATTGATGTAATTTATATATTCTGCAGTCGTTTTATATTTGAACTCTTATATTTTAGGTTAACTTAAATGATTGATTATCCTCACCATTCGTCTATCACATATCCATCGGCTTTTAAAGCCGATGGATGCCTTGGCTCATTGGTGAACTCACCGCTGGAAAAAAGAATGATTGACACATACAATCGTCTATCCATCACTTAATTTACGAACGGTTTGCTGCAAGCGCTGGATACAGCACTGAATAAAAGAACACGCCTACACCTACCTCTACTTTTGTGCTATTGGTACTTGATTTCAAGAAAATTTTAATAATAAATTTATATAAATATTTTGTTTTATTTGAAATTTTCATGTCTCGATTGAGATTTTACTATAGCCTCAATTTCAGCCTCTCTGTATTACATTACACAATGTGTGTCCACGGATGGACTTAATTATACTTGTAAAAATATTAATTTTAAATTAAAGAAAAAGTTATTTTTCATAATTTCTCAATGTGAATCGAATTTATTTAACAAGCAAGAAATTATGAAGAATTACTTTTTTAATTTAAAATAAATATTTTCACAAGTATAGTTAAGCCCATCCGTGGACACACTGTATAATGCTGTAGATCTAATTCACATTATAACATCAATAGAACGTTTCAGAGCAACTTTCGGGGCAAGTACCGTAAAAGTGCTAGTGTGATGTTTTTCGAACTTCACTTTGTAACTTCTGTGAGATGTGTTATAAAAGTCTTGCCGTTGCGGACATTCGGTAGTTGCAGGGAGATAAGGGTTACATTTACAGTACATTGCATGCGAGCTTAAAGAGCCTAAAATTGCAGCTTATTAACGTAGATGGGATGTTTTTGTGCTAGCTGGGTAGTTATCGCAACAAGTGCTAGAAGATGCACTTTTACGCACGAAACTGCATTACCCGCACGACGCGCAGCGGAGTGCAGGTAAGCAGGTGTTAACCTGTATAATGACATTAGGTACAACATACAGTTTAAGTATACATATATTAAACCGATGTTATGTGCTGAATTGGTGTAGTGGTTAGGGTTTCGGGCCTATAATGCAACGCGGGCATGGGCGAAAATATATTGCTTTTTTTTTAATTTATATTTTATTTTTCTTGTCAAAAAACTCTACATCTAATATTCAATCTTTTTACATATTAACAAAATATCTTATATATTATATAATTATTAAATTATTTATGTATATTAATGGTAAAATTGCCAGGAAGTTGCATGTTTAATGTTAATAAGTGAGTCTAGGCTTTTGTTAATATTTTGACCATCCAGGTGTTTCTTATATTTCTCTGCATGCGAGAAGATCATCTTCTGTCTAGCAAAATAATTTCTTGTCAAGAATCATCTATAAGTTTCGAGAAAATCAAGCCAATGATCTGAACGTCATCGTTTAGTTTTATGATAGACGTTGTACGTTAATGATATAGTTGTATTGTAAAAGTTTGACTTTTGAAATAAAATGAGTTTACCAAAAACCAGCATAACAATACCTTAAACTAAAGTTTCTTCGATTGAGAACTTACTATACTATTAAAAGTATTGCTATTGACTACAATAATTATGAACCGAAACTGATTGACAAAATGCTTAGAAGAAAACAAAATAGAATTCAACACAACTCATTTTTTATTAATAACCCACATACAATTATAATACATGACTAAATCACTAGTAAAAAGTATATATTTGAGAGTGGGTTGGCTGTTGGCTCAGTAGTTACAGTCATGACTTTGGGATCGAAAGATCTCCGGATCGAATCCCACCATGTTGGCACGATTTTTTATTTATTTAACAAAAAGGAGAAAGTATGGATATGATTTTTTACTTGACCATTTAATGATGGGTTCTAATTAATAGTTCTGTTTATAAGGTGGCGCTGCTAAACAGTAACAACTCCTATACCGAACACGAGGCTAATAAGTGAAGTAGTTGATGCCGATGGACGCCAAATTAAAAAAAAAGTATATTTCCCTTATCTTTATAGGTAGTATTTCTTATAAAGTGGTTAGCCTTTTTAAAGATGATTGTAAAGTTTCTTTCCAGGAGCTCTAACTCTGTACAAAACCAATTTATTAGGAACAAGGATAAAATTGATATATTAGGCTTATCCGGGGTTTATACATTAAGTTGTAACACTAGCAATTTATTATATGTAGGTAATTTCAAAACATGAGTGAAATAACACACTAGATGTATAAACCAGAACCATACAGGGTAAGGCCGAAATTAAAGGATAAGGCAACACCATGTACATTCCCAAATCTCCCTTTATGCTTGTATTATAACTGTTTTATTTTGATCTTAAAACTATATTTAGGTATAATTTTAAAAAAATTGGCCAAAAAATTATACTTACCAAACATGACTCAACAAACCATTTCGAATTTGATCATACTTACCTAATTTGCATTTTATGTAGATAAAATTAAATAATTTATCAATTAAAACATGCAAGACTTATTTAGAAATAAATAAAACAGTATTTTCTGTGCTTTATAATTCCCATAAGAAGCCATGCGTTTTTAACAGCGCTAGCAACACCAGTGTCCATGCGTTGAATTGTAAAAGCTCAATTAATGTTCGTTTTTTAGGACCGTATTTCGAGTATGCCGATTCGCCTCCTTATTTCTAGTATTCATAAGCCACAGCATTGTCATATTTTCAAATTTCAAATTATTCATTTCATTTCTCTCTCGCACCAACTCTTTTTTCCTAAATAATATTTATTCCCTAAATTAGTAATTTGTTTATACATTTAATATTAACTTAATGCAAAAGTTTTTTCTTATTGTTCCGCATTATTTGCGTTTTAGTTTTTAATTTAAAAATTTTCGTTTTTCATTTACATGCATAAAAGGAACAGATGAGCCATCTAGGTACTATGATTTCAATTAATCGAAACTAATTAAAAATACTTTTGTCCTAACTTTAACTAACTAACTAAATGTTATTTCATTTTTTTAAATTCAAAAATCTTTTTAGCAAACGTTCATTTAAATTGGTTAAAAGCCATTTTTGCCTCGCCCTTTGACAACGATGTTTTTTTTATGTTTGCTGTAACAAACCTTCTCCTTTTTAGTATTATTGTTTTTATCATTTGTAACGTTATTTTTTAATTTATTTTTTTCTTGATGATACCAGATGTATTCACTCCTTCAAGACAACAGTTTTTTTTAAATGTTTGCTTCTTTTTGCCTTTATACTTTTGTACCTTGTAGTTTTATCATTTTGTCCCATAATAGATCAGAGATTATGGTGAGTTTTCTATTGCTTATTTTTCTATATATGAAAGTTTTCTTTTATTACCTATAGCTATACCTATACCTTTTTTAGTTTAAATAAATACCTATTTTTATAGTTTTTATTTTTTATGATCCAAAAAAAGTCAATATTCGGGGTTCGATAAGATCAGTTATAGACAATAATTATTACTTTTCTTTCCTATATTTATCTCAAAAGTGTGGTTTATAAGACAAAGATTTGGATATTGGGGGTATTTCGCTACTATATTTAATATACATATTTCTAATATTATTCTTTTTTTAGGTTCACAAAAAGCATAAAATGGAAATCTGTTTATATAATTAACTTTTAGCGGAACTTGCCGTTTATATCGTTTATAACAAAATTATTTAATAAATATAGCAAAGCTAACCCCATTTTCAGCCATTAAAAAAATAAAATATTATAATATAAAAACTATAATTACCTACCTAACTTAAGATTAGTACATTCAAGTACATTCAAACCCAACTAGCACTTATCGTTGCCAAGCCTTTCGACGATGTTGTTTTAAGAGAATGTAATAACATTACTATACAATGTAACTGCAATGTTCAAGGGAGGTTGTTGAGGGAAATCAAAACCTCGCCAAACATACCTATTTAACCTGCCTATTATGTTAACACAACGTAAGAATTTAATTTACTCATTTAATGTATTCTCAAGAAATACTATAAACATCACAATCTGAATTCGGAACGTTCATGATTATGTTAATTGTCACTTGTCACGTTTTCTTGTCATTTATCATGTTTGTGATGGTGATGGTGATGTTTGTATTTTAACTTTTAAGAATTTATACCTAAATTATTTTTTATACATTTAAATAGATTTGGTAAGGGGGCGTCCATTAATTACGTGAGGTATTTTTGAGGATTTTTTGACTCCCCCTCCCCCCCTGGCGAGATTTGGTAAGATTTTCCTTAACTCCCTCCCCCCCTTCCCTAAATCGCGCGTGAGATTTTTCAAAATTCGTGTTTTGGGTGTAAATGTGTTGGATTATTCATTCCTGTCGTGAGATTAGTTAGATCACCGAGACGCGAAGCGTCGAGGTTAGCTATGATCTCGAGACAGGAATAAATAAATGTCAGATAAAGCCGGATATTAAATTCGCGAATAATAAATATTAATAAGTAGTTTGTTGTATTTTTATTGTTTGCCATTAAATAGGTATTATAAAATTTGTCAAAAAATGTGTTATTTTTTTTAAATATAAAAAATATTTATCTAGAATAGATGAAATGAGGGCGAGAAGTAGATGTGTGTAATGTGACACTTCCCAACCTTCAATGACGTTAGTAATGACAACACTACATATATGGTTGTAAATAAACATAATTATAAGATTTTTCCATATTTTATTCTAGAAATACTTTTACTATAATTTAACTTTACTCTCACGCAATTTTACACCGTTTTCTACTAGAAAAAAAATTACGTGAGATTTACGAAAACCCCCCCCCCCCTCCCCCCCAAGTGAGATTTAGAAAGATTTAGTTTTATCCGCTCCCCCCCTTGAACACCTCACGTAATTAATGGACGCCCCCTAAGGTTCCTCTATAAAATAGAAAAATATTTTCTAAACCATTGTCTTTATTTCAGATTACAATGCCTGGTGTAAATATTTCATTCATTAGGTATCCTATACAAAATGGTTTACCTACTATAAAAACAGAGAATGGCAGATAAATCGTTTTAAACAAAAAGATACATTCACCTAAATTTGAAATCTAAACAAAAATTAAACAAACTAATCACTTTTATATTCACGCCAGCATAAACAAAGGATAAATCTATGAACTTGGCTTCACAGAACACCTACTTTCTGGCATGGAAAGAACATCTCATTCACATCTTATTTCAAATCGAGATGTAAAAAATGTAATCTGGACAGCTACATCTCGGATAAACAAACGCCGATGCAAATGTAGTAGATGTGTCCGATGTGAATAAACAAACGGTCGAGATGGAAAAAATGCATCGGATGTAGATATTCAAACGCAGCAAAAGTAAGACAAAATTATCTAAAAATAAGTGTAACGATTTAAACTTGAGCATATTTTTTAATTTCTATATCATTTGGTTTAATAATAGTTAAACAAGTCTACTTTTGTTATTTTAAGAACATTTTAATAATAAATTAACATAAATATTTTATTTTATTTTAAATTTTCATGTCTCAATTGAGATTTTACTATAACCTCAATTTCAGCCTCTCATCTGTATTACATTACACAAAGAACAATATAATGTCTCTACGGATGGACTTAATTATACTTGTAAAAATATTAATTTTAAATTACAAAAAAAAGTTATTTTTCATAATTTCTCGATGTGAATCGTATTTATTTAACAAGCAAAAGAAATTATCAAGAATTACTTTTTTAATCTGAAATAAATATTTTCACAAGTATAGTTAAGTCCATCCGTGGACACACTGTATAATGGTGTAGAGTTAATTCACATTTCTAACATCTATAGAACCTTTTAGAGCAACTTCCGAGGTAAGTACCGTAAAAATGCTATTGTGGTGTTTTCCGAACATCACTTTGTAACCTCTGTGAGATGTGATATAAAAGTCTTGCCCTGTGGACATTCGGTGGTTGCAAGGATATTAGGGTTACATTAAAAAAATATTGAATGCGAGCTTAAAGAGCCTAAAATTGCAGCTTGTTATCGTAGATAGGAAGTAACCTCAAACCCAAAATGACAAAAAAACAATATTAGCTCCAAAAAATGGAAGTACACTTATATTAACTCTACCCTGCTGTTCAAAACAAAATCCTAAAAACTAATTGTCATCTGACGTCAGCAACACTATCACGAGAATGATTTAAGACTGCAATGCAAATGAATGCCTAAATCGATTCGATAGTCTGTCAAATGGTTTATTAATTGGTGAAAACCCCGGTGAATGACATTTTACAGGTGTTTCCAATCTTTTTAAAATATAGCACCAAAAACTGTATAGTACATAAAAAATCCACCAATGTCGATAGAAGGTGAATTACCTCAATTGAAAACAAATAATGACTGTAAACTGTCAGAAAAATTCAGTTAATTTTATCTTTATCGAGTAAAAAATACGTCTGTAACCAGTTTTTTAAAATAATGGTAGTTTATTGATGTTTAATAATCATACTCTATGTAAGAAACGAAATGGAAAGTGAAAACGAGAAGAAAAATACTATATGTACCACATACTTATAATAATAACTACCTATATTATTTCATCAAAACAAAGTGAGAACATTACTATTTTTTATCATTTTTAGTATACAACAATAATTAAATAAGGAAAATAGATTTTGAAAAAATAAGTGTTAAGGCCCATTTTAATGTTATGTTTACAGAAGAATAGGTTTTTAAATTATAACTGCCACATTTTAGATGATTAATAAACACATTCCAAAGATACATGCTTATTTTGTTACCAGTCCTAAACAATTTCACATGGAGCGATCTCCTAATTGCAATAAAATGTTGTTCTCACAAGGCAAATTGATGAAAAAGGTAGGTACAAAAATTATCTGTAAACCTTAATTACCTATATGAATAAGTGTTGTAATAAACTTTTTATTATATATAAACGTAGAAGATTGTTTTCAATAGATTCAGTAACTTATAGTTCTTTAATCATTTACAAAATAAATCAAAGGTTTGTAGGTGTAACTACACATAGATTGATAAAGAAAAACAAAGGCAAGGTAGGTCTTTTCAAGTGTGGAAATTTTATTAGTATTCGCCAAGAGCTTGCATTATAAATGTAAAAGAAGAACAAATTATTATCAATCATTCCATTCTTGTTTACATTTAATGTCTTGACATCCGAACCTCTAATTCTAATAAATACACACATTTACATTTAAAAAATTGAAAATACCTTTATTCGTTTCTTTTCTTTATCAACAAAATAATATAAAAGCTTATAACAGCAATTACTATCGTCTTTATTATTTTATTTCTACATCGTCCACTTCTATTTTTGATATCTAAATTAAAATTTGACTCAATACATCTCATGTACTGAGTCAAGTACATCCACGTACATCATTCATATCTATAATCAACAATAAATGACTAGATAATAACTAGACCTCAACAAAGATGAAAGAAGCATTACTTTACACTAACTTTAATAAATAATATTGCAAAATTATTAGAGTTATAAATAAAATACAATTATATTTGTTCATAGATAAATAAAATATATTATGGTCATGCTCCGTGAACATTAGTATAACCTGTCAAATGATTGACCAATCATCGGATGACCAGATCTTGAAGTTGGATACATATTGATGTTAAAATATATTATCTAGCTCTTATAATGGCCAAAACCTCACTTTTTAATGACCTCTAGTGGATTTTTCAAAACTACGTTGTGTTTGGTGCCGATCGTCTTTTGTTTTTATATGGGATTTTAGGGAATTTTTTTTTTTTTTTTTTTGAGAATTGGCATCTAAACGTAGTTTTTGTTGCCACAGATTTTTGTAAACCGAATAATTTTTTGTTTATTTATTTATATTTTAATATTTTCTTCAATTAAAAATTCAATAATTAGGTTATATATTTTCTCATTAAATGAACTTAATAAAATAGAAATACTTGATGGAAAAAGGATATTCAGGGAAGAAAGTTTTTTAAGAAAATCTGAACGATGAGAATTATGGTGGCTACAAGAAAAAATGAGATGGTTGATATCAGCAAAAGAAGAATTGTCGCATTGACAGAAAGGTGATATATTAATACCAATTCTGGAAAGGTGAGACGGAAAACCTCCATGATTTAGTTTCATCCTTGTTAAAGTGGTACAATAATACCTAGACATTTTAAAATTTGTAATGGGAGGAATAGATTTTGGATGAACAGAGTGAATAAATGTATATGGGTTATTTGAATGAGAAACAAAGTGTTCCCAAAGTTTCTCCCAGCTTGATCTAATATTTCGTTTCATTGTATGAATAATATCCTGCGGAGAATGAATATTACTAATAGTTGGAAGAAGAATGGATTCTTTAACAGCTAAATCGTCTTTTTCATTTCCAACTATCCATTTATGACTTTTAACCCAGATAAAAACGATCTTGATTTAAGAATAATGAAGAGTAAGGAGAGACTGAATAATTTCTCTTATAATAGGATTTTTGTTAATATTACAGGAATAGTTAGAAATTGAAAGTAAAACAGATTTTGAGTCTGAAAGAATAACCGATTTGCTTTCTCCATAGCTTTTTATCCAATTGAGTGCTTGTAAAATTGCAAAAGCCTCCGCTGTATAAACAGATGGATAATTTGGTAAATGAAATTGGGAAATAAAGTTTTCATTTTCCACATAAAAAGCGCATCCTGTACCTTGTTTTCCTTTAGACCAATCGCAAAAAATAGTATTAACTGTATCTAGCGTTCCCAATACCGATTTTATGATTATGTTGTTAATTTTAGGGGAAGAAGTAAACTCAGGGAATAAGATTGTTGGCTTGAACAATAAGGAGAAAAAATTAAACTGGTATATAGGAAGAATATCGTAAGACTCAATTTTATTTAAAAACTGGTTTAAAGATACACAGGCTTCAGCCAAAGGTGGACTATTTTTAAATTTCCAATATTTGTTGGTTAGGTTTTCAATATTCAGGATAAAGGAAGAATTCAGAATTTTTTCCGAAAACATTTTAAATGTAACTAACTTTTTGCATGCTAGAAAATGTCTTCGTAAGTGAAGAGGAGGCTCTTGTGCTTCCGCAAGAACCGCTGGAGTAGGGGAAGATTTAAAAGCACCGAGACATATTTTGACTGCTTTAACTTGCATACAATCTAATAACTTAAGGCTTGAGTTCGCAGCTGATCCATATTATATGCACCCATAGTCGATGATTGATCGGATGTAAGATCTATAAAACATTAACGACGTTGTTGTGTCTGCACCCCATTTAAATTTTGTGACACATTTAAGAATATTAATGCCTCTTTTACATTTGGATAAAGTATAATCAATATGTTTTTTCCATGTAAGCTTATTGTCTAAGACAATTCCTAAGTATTTGAAGGAACTTACTATTGGAAGAGATATTGAATTATGACTTCTCCTGTTATCAGCCTGTGACGGGTATAAACCATCACAGCTGATTTATTTGCAGCCAAAGAGAAACCATGATTAAATAACCAGCTTGTAAGGCAATATATGACATATTTAAGATCTACAACACAATCGTGAATAAATACATACATCATCCGCATACTGAATACACTTAATCGGTTGATCAAAGATCTCATGCAAGCTTGCCGTGTAAATATTGAAAAGAAAGGGACTCAGAACGGATCCTTGAGGAATACCCTGGTTGACAATTCTAGGGCCATGCAAAAGGTTATAGTGATCTCTGATATATACTTTTCTGTTTCTAAATAACTCAATAATATTGGCAGAGGCGTTTGTATCAAAACCGTAATAGGAGAGTTTTGTTTGTAAGATGTTCAAATCAACTGCGTCATATGCCCCTTTAAGATCTAAAAAAATACATGCTGTGTATTCATTTTTTGAGAATGAATACTGAATATCATTAACTAACTGAGTACAGGCGTCTAAAGTACCTTTAGACTTACGAAATCCGTACTGGGAACTAGGTAACAGAGAGTTATGATCAAAATACCATTCTAAACGACGTTTAATAATTCTCTCAAAAGTTTTAGCAAAACACGATAACAGAGGAATTGGACGGTAAGACGATGGATCGCTAGGGTTTCTCATTGGTTTATTAATAAATATAATTACCACTTCTTTAAAAGATTCAGGAAGAAGTCCTTGTAACCACCATTGATTATAAATTTCAACTAAGACACTTTTTGAATTGTCTGGTAAATTTCTAATCAAAGAATAAGAAAAGCTATCTTTTCCAGGAGCTGTGTTAGAAGTGGTTTTAATTGCTAATTCTAATTCAGTTAAAGTTATTTTAGAATAAAGATTATTTTTATTTCCCAATTCCCTATTTTTTACCAGCTGAGGAATAAAACTTGGATCAACAAATGGAGGAGCAATATGGTCAAATAATTTTTCTATTAGATCTGGAGCGAGAACAGTTTTTTTATTATATTTATTTTTGTTTGAAATACTTTTAATATATCTCCATACTGAAGATATTGGAGTATTTTTGTTTAAACTACTAACAAATTTTTTCCAGCTGTTCTGTGCTTTTTGTTTGAATATCAGCTTAATTTTGGCCTGCAGATATTTATAAAAAATAAAATTGTCAAAATTCGATGTGTGACTATAGTTGCATAAAGCTATTTTTTTACTCTCAAAAAATAAAAAGAAAAGTATTTGAAACACGTTGGGTGCCACTTTGTAATAATTTTTCTTGGTAAGATCCAAGAAAAATCAAGATTCGGGGTTTGGTAAGACCAATTATAAACGATTTTTACTTTTCTTTCCTATATTTATCTCAAATTAGTAAAAGTGTGGTTTATGTGACAAAGATTTGGGGTTTGGGTATTTCGTTATATTTTACATATATATTTCTAATAATAATATTCTTTTTTATAGGTTCACAAAAAACATAAAATGGAAAGCTGTTTAGATAATGAACTTTTAGCGGTACTTCTAGAAGATTTGTTTTACAATGTAAGTATAAATTACCGATAAATATAGTAAAATTAAATGTAGGAAATCTTTGAATATTTTAAATAAAATATATCTTTGAATTTTAATTTTCAAACTTACTTTAAGGGCTTCTCTGTGGTTTTCACTGATCCTCCGCATGTTTCCATTCAACGTGAATAAAATCCCAATAACCATTTGACAGTCAGGAGGGTACTAATGAGGATAGTTCTGGACTTATGTTCAACAGAAGGGGTTACATACTGATCAACATCCAGTGAGCCTTTGCATAAGTTGCCTCTCACAGGGCCCATTTAAAAGTCATCCAAGGTAGTAGCGATTGTACTTTAACTATTTAAATTGTAACTATAGTCTATTCAGATTTCATTTACGCCGCGTCAAAACAATCTCTCCCACCCGGCAGCAGCTCACGTGGCATTTTCTTGCGCTTCTATTGGTTAATCGGTCGTTAGTCATTCGAGACGACGCATAAATATTCTTGTCAGAGTCGAATTCAGTTCAATTTGGATAATTAGAAACGGCAATTTGGTAGCATTCACCGTGTTTGTTAGTTTGAACATTTTATATGTTTGATTGATTATTTTTCCTTATATTATAGTTTAGATATACATATATAGTGTTATTTATTTTTTTGTTGTTACGGTTGTTGTTAGTTTGGGCATTTTTTACTCTATTTTATGGACATGTGATTGACTATATTTAGTCACTGCTGCGTGATTTTTACGAATTTAAAAAAGTTTCGTTAGTGTTTTATTTATTCGTCTACCACACAGCAGATGAATTCCCGAAAAATATATTTACTGCTCCTAAATATCGACCGAAAAAGGGATATTTGGACATCCGTACTAAAGAAATGGTTCTTAATATTTACAAACATTAAATTTTATAGAACTCTGATATGTTGGTACATGATGTTGAAAGGAGAATTGTTGATAAAACAGGGATGTGCGCTAAAACCATTTTTAATGTTATGAAGCAGTATAAGCAGAATTTTAAATTTTCCGAACCAAAAAGAAAGCTACGTTATAAACAAATTTGCGAATCTGTGGATGATTTTCAAAAAAATGTAATAAGGTGCAAAGTACATCAATTCTTCTTTAAAAATGAATTTTCAACAATCGATAAAGTTTTAAAAGAAGTCAACGATGATCCACATTTATCTACTTTTAAGCGAGCTACATTTCACAAGCTTTTGAAAACCCTTAATTTTAAATTTAAAACTCGAGAAAGAAATAGTTTTTGTGGCGTATTTACAAAAAATAAAACGGTACAGAGAAGAATAACTATATTATCTTAAGGAGACTTGGATTAACGCAGGCCACACTAAATTAAAAGTATGTGTCGATACGTCGGTTCTATCATCCAGACAAGCCTTTTTGAAAGGTCTTTCAACTGGTTTGAAAAACCCATCAGGTATGTGTGTAAAATTATGTTTATAATCCCAAACAAATGAGTTAATGTTTTTTAAGGAAAAGGAAAACGGTTCATTACATGCCATATTGCAAGTGAAGAAGGCTTTGTCTTTGATGCACTTTGTGTCAAAAAAATCCGGTGCCTACCATCAAGAAATGTGTGGAGAATCGTTTGAAGAGTGGTTTTCAAACACCCTACCAAAATTAGAAGATAACTGTATTATCGTGCAAGATAATTCATCTTATCATTCGAGAAAGCTGGAAAAAATACCTAAAACAGCGTCTAAAAAAGGTGATATTCAAAAATGGCTATAAGAGAAAAAAATTGAATTCGACGACAAAATGCTTAAGATCCAACTTCTAAAACTTGTTAAGCAACATAAAAACAATATGATAGGTATGTAATAGATGAGATGGCTAAGCAGCAAAACAAAATAATACTTCGCCTGCCTCCGTATCATTGTGAACTAACCCTATTGAATTAATCTGAGCCGACGTTTAACAATACGTAGCAGAGAAGAACTCAACATTTAAATTTGGAGACATAAAAATTCTTTTTGAAGAAAGAGTATCATTAATTTGTCCAGAAAAATGGAAAAATTGTATCCATCATATTCGCTAAAAAGTTGAAGCAAAAATGTGGGAGTTGGATAATATTATAGAAGTTCAGGTAGAACCACTTGTAATTTCGACTAATGAAGATCAAGTCTAATTCATCCGATTCAGAATAGTGCTAAGTGAAGTAAGAAAGATTGCTATAATATAGGTACAAGGTATCTAATCTAAATACTAGTAGAACAAGAACCATAAAGAACAAAAGTTGTCAAAAATACAAAAAAAGAGAAGCAATGCTGCAATGTTAAATTTTTTTTAAGATGTACAATTTTAAATAAAATACCAAATACCTTTTATATATAAAGTTTTTTAATGTTCTTAGCAGATGTATATTAGCTATTAAAGAATTTGCAATTATTTGGACACCCTGTATAATATAAATTTATTACATGATTGTTTTAATGCTCTGTATCACAGTAGACATATGTAATGACTAAATATAATGCAAAACTTTTTACATCTCTTTTAAAGTCAAATACATATATTAATTTTCATTGCAGGTTAATGCACATTATGTCACTCACCTATTTTCGTCCAGAAATGTTAGTAAAGCCTGGAAGACCCTGTATGCATTGATTTTACACTTTCACTTTACAAAATATGTTTTTATAATAAAAAATTACTCTTTTATTTTACATTTTTGCAAGAGTAAAATACGGCCCTGTTCAATTTTAACGTCCACCTGATTCTGCTTACATCAGGCGTAAATGAAATCTGAATAGACTTTAGTTTTAAAAAGGCATAAAATTATTATATTTTATGTAAAATTATGTAAAAAGATATGTTAATTTTTTTTAATTTTCGAATTGTTCTTCAAACATACCTGTGGTGGTGTGTGTGGCTTCAAAAGAAGCAATATTAATAAAATTGTAAAGATATAACTATGAATTTTTCTAATATCAAGTAGAGTCCTATTTGTATCTCTCCCAAATAAATTAATCTTTAAAATTATTTTTTTTTTATAAAAATTCGCAAAAATGCGACAGCGATCTTTCTCGGAAATCTGCTTTTTAAAAGAGAAGGCTTTAAAAAATTTGTAATTTTTCCCTACTACCGATTTTATCAGATAATTTTAATTTAATTTGATATGTAAAGGTATACATAATGAGCATTAAAGATATAATTAGTTGTATAATTAATAAGTTCTGTGGTTTTAATATTCGATCAATAACTGTTTATATTTACAACTCGAATTTAAAAATATGTCAATTTATATTCTAAAATAAATTATTTTCAAGAAGTGAAATTAACTTTAGTTTTTATTCCTATACTTTTAACCCATAACACTATTAGTATAATTAAAGACACTGGTGAAAAAAGGAGGCAGCTCCATTTTTATAATATTCTTCTTTTTATAGTGGAATATACTAATAAAAGGACGCTCGTTTGATTGGTGTAAGAACGAGGCAGCTCTGTTGATTTGTATAGAGGTCATACGGAACATATTTTTGTTCCCTATTTCAGTTCGGTGCAAAAAGGAGACAGCCCGACAACTTATTTTTAAATTCTTTAACTTTAACTAAATTATTTAAAAGTGTGAAATTTTGATCTATTATTATATTCTTTACTAAACTACATCCTGATGTTTACAAAAAACAATTAAAATAAATATTCTTAAATTTAAATTGTTTTTTCCTTCTTCTGAAAAATTAATAAAAACGGAGCTACCCCCTTTTTCCACCAGTGTCTTCAATTAGTTGATCAGTTTTGTTAATTAATCCTTAAAATTAAAACATTATTTTCTTGCTGTCAATATGACTTCACTATTTTTCACTTACCCATTAGGCGTGCCAGAAGATGAAGTTCCAAACTTCAAAACTCTTTGCATTAGATACAAAGTACTTTTTCTTCTGTACCCTTTCATTTAATTATAAAGATATCATTGAAATCCGCGAAAGCCTTTTTTAAATATATCTATTAATAAACCGAAACAATTTTTTAAATAAACTGTTACCCCCTGTATCTAAGAAACAAAGTTTTTCCGACATATTCTTAAAACAATAATGAATCACTCTGTACACATATAGATAGTTATAAAACTATCACTTTTATCAGTTGCTAAGATATCCATTTTTGACACTAGCGTTTTATAATAATTACTACAGATAATTTTTAGTTGATTTTGTAATAGCTAATGAAATTTGAATTCACTCCTTTCTACCTACCTCAACGAAAAAGGCATAAACAGTTGCTGGAATGGGTAAAACCGATAATGGGGTCTATTCTGTAAAAATTCCTTTATATTTAACGGCCTTTAAAAATATTTTCTTCTTTAATTCGGTCACTATTTAAACGGATCTTTAAAATACATTAGAGGACTATCTTAAAGAAATCTGTTTAAATAATGATAGAAGTAAATTAACGAATACGAACATATTTTTTTAGGCCGCCAATATTTTTAAAGGCCGTTAAATATAACGGAATTGTTACAGAATAGACCCCAATGTTAGGTAACTGTTGTCTGACATTTTAATCCCGAATGAAAATCGATTTAAGGAGTTCTTTACGAAAAACTAAGTAGATCCATTATATGCCTTTGCGTACTCCTTTTCTTATTCTCTCGTATTTACCTACTTCAAAATATCACCATCACATTTATTTTTTATTTTAAAAATCGGGAACATTTAATGTTGACCACAATCAATATACTTTAAAAAAAAATCTAATTTGCTTAGCCTTTCACGTCGGCACGAACTAAACAACGTAAAGTTTATTTCTCGTTTACTCCTTGTTCGCTGATTAGTCCGTTGTAAAATTACTTTAAAAAAAATAACACCCAGTAAATGGTACCGCTATCAATCCGTTGGAAAAAAAGGACAATCCTTTTATTAAAATAAGGACAGAGCGAAGCCGCCTATTTCATCGAAGGTCATTTCGTTTACTTTGATTCGTTATATAAACGAGGGGTAAAAGGGTAACGATATCAGTTTGATTCTGTGACTTCAATACAATCAACATGAACACTTTGGTAAGACAGTAATACAATTCTTGAAAATTTTAATTTAATTTCGAAATTTCTAAAACGGGAATAATTTTATGTGTTCTATTTAATTTTATAATCTAAAATAGTAGTTTGTGCAACAATAATGGATATTGACCATATCTCACGACGACGGAGTTTGAGTACGACGCCGTAGACGGATTGCTCAAGCGTCTAAGTGCTATGCGGACAATCAACTCGAGTCGTGTAGTATTTTTTACGAACCACTAACGAAAATATACAAAATTTTAAAAATTGTTTCATGGCATATTAGGATAAAATAAATATTTTTGAAGATCATTAATTTAAAATTATAAAGTTTACTAATAAAATAAAATAAAAAAACTACGGACCTTGGAAATGGAATGTTTAACTCAAATTGTTGCCATTATTTATAGATTATTCACAAGAATTACTCATTTTTAATCTCACTAACTAAAAAATATACTGACAATGTTTGACAAAATTGTTACTTATTTAAAATTTTAAAAAATAATATGAACTGTGATTGATGGATTCCATATCCATATAAAGTCCTTACTAGAATTAATATGATGTTATTTAACGTTCAGTAGACTGTGCTAAAAATAAGTAATATGCATATTGGTGTAGAAAAAGTACTTTTTTATTTAATTTTATTCTCTAGAGTTATATTGAAGATTAACATCTATATTTTAGGATTTTTTAAATTTACAAAAATAATCAAAATTGCCATAAAATATACGCCAAAATCTACTAAGCGTTAAAGAAACATCTTAATGTTTTAATTAGGCAACTAAAACTTTTTACTCAATAAAAAATACTGGTGTATATTAACAATCATAGTGGTGGTGCCATTAGATTTTTTCGTAGCTTGTTCTGTAATTACTGATTTTTTAATTGAAAAATCCATACATTGTCGGTTCAAGTTTTATTTTTCCTTTAATCCAATTCGTCCATTGTTCTCGGCCCTTTGCCATTCTTTTAATTTTTCATTTTTTCTATTTCTTCTTATTACTTCTGTTATCTTTTGACATATTTTCATGGCTCATAGTTCCGCCTCTTTTCCTTTCTATCTTTCTTCTGTTTTTTTTCTGTCTACTTTTTTCTATCTACTTTTTTCTACCTTCTTTTTTCTATCTACTATTTTAACTGTCTGATTATGTGTCCATACTTAGTGAGTTGCCTATTTTCTTAGTGATTAAATATTTTCTGTTATTTTTTCTATTTATTCGGGTGCTAAGTTTTTCGAATTGGTCCTCTTAGGAAACTTATTAATTCTGTTTCAGATAGGTGTGTCTTTTGTCTACATCCGTATTTCGTTCGCATATATTATTGCTGAGTCGACTATTGTATTGTATATTAATATACCAATTTTCTGTTTCCTATTATTGGTATATTTATAAAAATGATAATTATTTAGCTCTTTTTGCCTTGTCGTTGATATTTCCATATTTAATTTTCAGTTATTACTGTGCTTTCCGTGTATTCATAAGTGGTTGCTATTTACAGACTTTACTGGTTTAATTTTACATTTCTGTCCTTTCCTTGTTTTATTAGGTCTGTTCCAACAACGATCAGAAACCAGCCAATGATACCAGGATTCTGCGCAGCATGAATTTGGTTGTTTAAATAATCTACTGCGCAGAATCCTGGTGTCAGTAACTGATTTTGGATCGTTGTTGGAACAGACCTATTTATTGAATTTTATTTTTATTTTTCTGATTGGAGAGTCTCTATTTATGTTGTCTACAAGGTAAATGTGCATAATTTTCTTTGATTTAGCTATTAATACGTTATTGTTGTATATTAAAGGATACTTTCAAGTTCATTTTCTATATCCAACAGTGGTTTGGTCTAGTTTTCGTGATTAACCAGTACATATCTATAACAAACAGTACTGGTCCAAACTGTCTACCTATTATAAACTCTTTTCCAAATCAAAACAAATATATATTTTTTAGAGTTGTCACTAAAAAAAGAAAGTATCTTTTTTAAATTTAGTCAATGTATAAATTTACCCCAATATTTAATTTTTTTCAAATAAAAGCCTAGAATTGGTAACCATAGTGTAGTTCGCTTCTGGGCTGATTAATATTTAATTAGAAATTAATTTTTGTACATTATATTGTTTTCTCTTTTCAATAATTTCTCATTCTCTTTTAATTGCCAATACTGCGGATGGGTTGCCCCACATAACTTAGGCCTCCTTAGGCATATTGTACATTCTCCAGGAACATATAGATACTGTACTGCCTTTTAGTTTGTCAAAAAGCCTACTTATAGATAATGTTGCTGAGAAGTGTCTCTTGATACCCCATTCACTTATTATCCTATTACGAGATATTACTTGAGAGAAAGTGACCATTTAGTGAACTTCTACTGCCCAAATGTAAATGTTCAATCCACAGAGTGCACGATTCCGACTATTTGCTTATCCGTTTCTTCCATTAGTTCGTGCCTTCCAATTACCTATCAGTGTTTTCCCCCTTTGATTCACAATTTATTCTATTTTTCCTAGGCGCCGTTCCCTAGGACTTCTTCGCTTTCTTTTATTTTATCTATTTATTTTCAATACCTTTTTTAATATTGAGATTTTATCTCTTTTCTGACCATACCAATGGAGCTGTTTAAAGCTGAAATTAGACTATCATTGGTTTGTGTCCTACTGTTTATTAAAGTAACGTCATCTTGGCTTTCAAACCAGCTTACTTTTATGTCTTGTTACTGTTTTAAAACAATTGATATAGATAACTTCGCTGTTTAGTCACCTGGACTAAGCCTTTTTAATTTTATTGTATAAGAGACATATCTGAATATATTATTTAAGATCTGAACACTGGATAGACTAGGTGTGGAAAAGAAAGACTCATACTATATTATCTTCAAATACAATATATTCGATCTAGAAACGAAAAGAGAATTCCAGATAGAGTTTAATAAATTTTAATAAGAAATAGAGACAGGACTGGTATCCGAGCATATAGTAGCCTTCCTAAGACAAAAATAAGAATCGTTACTCTAATCTAAAATTATAAAAACGAATCAGCCCTTTATGTGGGTATTTCGGTATACTCTTTTGCTAATATTTTTAATTTTCGGACCTAAAGACAACTATTTTTATTTTTCAGGTAGTACTCGCTTTCTTCGCCCTCGCAGCTTCTGCCTCTGCCTCTGGCCTCGGCCTTGGTCTTGGTCTTGGTTTGGGACACGGTATACACGGTGGATGGGGTGCATGGGGCGGTCACGGACCCTCTGGAGTCGTAACTGGAGCCGGAGCTGCCGGACCATCTGGAGTCGTAACTGGAGCTGGAGCTGCTGGACCTTCTGGAGTAGTTAACGGACTTGGAGCTGTAGGACCAACTGGACCCAACGGACATGGTGTATGGGGATTGGGACACGGAGGATGGGGTGCTGGAGTTGGTGCCTTGGGACTTGGACATGGACTCGGTCTTGGTGTCGGTCATTTGGGTCTCCACGGTTAACTTACAAGGTTGTCTTGTAAAAAAAATTGATTGTTGATTGTTTAATATAATACAAAATTTGAACTGATGTAAAATAAACATAAACGTTGTACATACATATATTTGTGTGTTTTACTATTTACCTATAGACTATATATTAATGATATGAAATTAACTCCGTTCAGTTTATTAACACTGCCTTTAAGTTCTCAATTGATATTAAATAATCAATGATGCTTACATACTTACTTTCCATTAACCAGTATGGAAAATAGAAGGATCATAATTCTTTGGACTTTGATCTTTTACGAATTTTACATTTAGACCACATTCTGTCTGTTTTTGTGTCTGTATGTTTACAATAACTTTAAAACGGATAAAGAGAAAAATCCCAAATTTGTTATTATAATGTAATTTTTTATAATTTTTGTCATACAAAGGATTTTTCTAAAATATAACATAATGGACAAATTTGTTGTTTATGGTGTTTGCGATGCAAGTGCAGAATTAGATTTGTTTTAATATTTTCGTTAGCAATAAAGACATAAAACAATGTTTTGAATAAAATGTGTGTGCAGAAAATGTTAATCATTAATCAGAATGATATTAAACAATTAATGGAAGGAAAAGAAGACGAAGTACTTTCAGTTAAAAAATGCAGATTACATCCATAAAGGCAGATGTTGTTAAAGTAACAGAAAATAACACTAATGAAGATAGAGTACCAATATGATATTCTAAAGTTCTTAGTAATAGAACGCAACCAGCTCTAATCACTCAGCCTAAAGATCCAAACCAAGACTGAAATAGTACATTCTGTCAATCCGTTTCAAGTAGACATTCAGTTAGCAAAAGTAAAAAATGTTCGTGATGGTGGTGGTATCTTAATGGTATTCATCGTCCAAGAAAAATGTCTGATAATTACGAGGTCAGAAAGGTGGTCGGTATTTGTACACGAGTTCGTATTGTTGGAATGTCCAAAAAATATTCGGATTTGATTTGATTATGAGCGGTAACTCACACATTTTCTCAGAAGATCCTTAGTACTTCCTACAAAGAAAAATGATAAAATCTTTTAGGCTATTGTTCATACAGATGAATCAATGAACGATAGATCTGGAAAAGCTGATTTCTAATTTGTTGGATATGACAGTTGTAGTGTGTATAACGCTGTTGATGTATCCCGCTGTTTTAAATGTCAGAAGACTCTATATTGTCTATTATGCAATGATAATCATGACGTAAAACAATGTAGGTCCCAAATCCGTGAATGTTTGAATTACTTTAAACTGCACGTTTGAGAGAAACTCAATTGCACAGCTTACATCAGGGGCCTAAATTCAGACAAGATATTCTGGCTTTCCAGTAGTAATCATTTGGCCAATTTCTCTCCAATCATGCCAAACCCACTAACATAACCGATGTTATCACAATCTATTATTAAAATGTTTGGGGGATTACGAACTAAAATAAAACAAATTTTGACAAAGCAAATTTGAATGTTCTATATAACCTGATCTCTAATATTGATTAAACTTTTATAGAAGTATTTTAAAATGCCGAAGATACCTGTACATATTTTTACGGTAAGCTTTATGCGTTTGATCAGTGTGTACCGAGATTTAGCAATAACAGTAAACATAAAAGCTATCCACCATGGTTTAACTTCAATATCATTAAACTTATTAAGTAAAAAAAGCAAAATTCCTAAAATTCTATATAAAAACACGATGACTTGTACGACGTAGTTTTGCGCAATTTAAATTAGATTTCTGCATTTTTTCGGGCATTACCCGAATTCGAGTATTGTGCGTAACATATACAAACAAATATCTGCACTTCAATAAATTGCGATTTTTATATGTAAAAAATCAAATAACTTTTTTAAATATACAGGATGAGTCATAAGAGCTAGCCGTCAATTTGAGTAACGTGTTATAAGGGTAAACACTTTTAGATTTATAATATAATACAGCGAATGCGATATCTACATTAAAATTTTTGAAAGTATCAAAAAATTATAAAAATTAACGTGTTTTCACAAGGCTAAAATTTTTAGGAAATATTCTTTGAATTATTTTATTAACAAAATTACAACTGCCAGACCATTCGGGCCGTTGCTAGTGCCCGCCAGACGAGTATACTGAGTGCGTTACTTAAAAATTCCATTCACTTTTAGCTTTGTTCTTAATTGAGGTAACGGAATGATTTTTTTTATTAAAAGTTTGTTGTAAGAACTTTATTGTAACTGGTTCAGTTAGTCTGTGACATCACAGATTCATTTTTCGGAAAGGGCAAAATTTAACCCTTTCAAATACTAGAAAAATTAATTGTTGCAAAAAAAAAATATTTCCTAAATTGTGGTTTTAGAAAAATATACCAGATTACATAAAAAAAGGAATTGAGGTTTTTGTTTAGCTTATCGAAGCAAAAGTGACAAAACCACTTAATAATGAAAAAACAAACGATATAACCAAATTTGGGATTTGGTCTCTTGCAACTCAAATACGACCAGTTTTTTACGATCCCCAGAATAATGGATGAACTTTTCATAAATGGTACGAGAAAACCAAATACCAACAGAATAAAATGATATAATTTTAAACTTAGTAGAAGATTCGGAGGAGTTCGTACTATCTGACGATGACGAATAAATAGTACAACTTGTGGTCGTATTACCCAAAATATATAATGCCATTTCTAATTCCTATATTACATATCTGCATATTTGTGATTTCTTTCTGGCTGTTGTATTTTTTTACTGCTTTAGCACATTGAGCTTAAGTTGTCCCAATAATATATGATTTTTTTATTTTAAAGTAGTCTTAACTTTGTCACATATTTCAAAAAATTCCATTTTTGTTTCTGTTTAACTACTGTTTTTCGCGTGTTCTTTTTGTATAACGATTATTTTTATTATGTGTTTGTGACAAGTATATATAAATCTGTTATTTCTTACACCTATTGTTTAATAGTCGTTTATTCACATACAAAGTTTTAAAGAGAACCAATGGCTCTGCTAGCACCATTTGTGATTTTTTTCTTTAGTGTATATTTTAGAAACCTAACAGATTTTTTTATTTGTGCTATTTCTGTTTTACATACCTGAAGTTTTGTTTTTAATTTTTTTAATGTGTTAAATATATTTAATGAGGTAGCTGATTTTTTTTTGAGGTGCCTATAATAAAGCAGGTATTTGTAAAGGCATTTAGAAAATGTTATATCGAACAACATACATAATATATATAATTTGTTAAAACATAACCTTGACTTTATATTATTATTAGATAAGTTGAAATTATCTGTATGCTTTACTGAGTTTGTTTTTCTAAATACTATTACTAATAAATCTATAGGTATATTTAAATAATATTATCTGCAGTGACATTTTTACAATAACTCCCAGTTATTCACTATACCTAATAAATTTCGGTTCACACAGTGTTCAGATTTGAAATTTTTTCTTTATATTCACCAATTAAATTAACATCCTGTATATGAAATTAATTATTTATTGATTTAAAATGTTTAATTTCATATGCAATTAATAATAAACACGTTCCAATTTCGTATCTAGTTCGATGTGTAAATTATAATAATAAAAATGCTGACTTATTTCAAAATTATTTTCAAAACATTGAACTAGAGAGACTGAAATTGGAATAAAAATATTTTTCTAATGTACATTTAAATAATTAAATAATATTAATTGTTATTGTATATTGTTTATTCTGTGATAATATAAATGTAAATGCAAAACGAAAAATAAAGAGATTGACTAAGAACATGTGGTAGTTTACTTTACAAAATTATCTCTGAAATGAGATTTATGAAAACCATCTTGTGGTAATATTTTACAACAATTAAGCTCTGAAATCTATTCATACAGAGAATATTTCAGAGATTTTATTGATATATTTCCAAGCAAAATGAACTTGAAGGTAAATGAAAAAGGTACAATCAAAATTCAAAAGCTAATCGATGGAAACTGGTATGATGCAACAATTCTTAACTTATTATATATACCTGATTTAAAAAAAACCTCTTTTCTGAAGGAGTCATTACATCAAAAGGTATGAAAATCGTTAAAAGCGGTTGCGATGCTGAATTTTTTGACGCAAAAAGTACTTTGTTAGCCTGCGCAGTAGAAGAATCTAATAATTTATACAGAATGTTATTCAGAACTATTGTTCCATATGTTATACAAACTAATAATTTGAGAGTGGGTCATGTTAATACAAAAGCACTAGAAGAAATGATATCAAAACACATTGTCACCGGCGTAAACATAAAGAATGTAAATAAATTCTTTTGTGAGTCCTGTGCATATGGAAAATAAGCTAAATTACCTTTTTCAAAGAAGCCAACAAAAAAAAATAAAGTCAAACCAGGCGAAGTAATTTATAATGATCTTTCTGGACCCATAGCAACACCATCTGTTGGAGGAGCCAGATACTGTGTTGTATTTAAAGATGCATACTCCGGTTATAGGGTTGTGTACTTTATAAAACATAAATATGATACACTGAACTGTTTTAAAGAATTTTATACTTTGTGTAAAAACAAATGTGGGCATAATATAACAATTTTACATATAGATAACGCAACCGAGTATGGATGGCAATGAAGAAATATTTTTTTTTTTAAGAAACGGTATAGAAATGGAAAATACTGCTCCGTATACTTCAGAACAGAATACGAGAGCTAAAAAAGAAAATATAACCATAATAGAAAGTGCTAGAACCATGTTGTGCCATTCAAAATTCCCAAAAGATTTATGGGGATATACGGTAAATACTGCAATATTCTAAATAGAACCCCAACAAAGCAAGCACCAGATTTGTGGTGATGTATGAGATGTGGACTAATAAAAGCCGTTTTTGAGACACTGTTTTTGGATGTAAGGCTTTCATTCGCATCCAAAAATGAAACGAACAGTTAGATCCTAAAAATTAAAAGCTTATCTTCGTGGGCTAGGATAGAAACTCGACAAATTACAGACTTTACGATCCATGCACAAACAAGATTACTATTTTTTGAAATGTAATCTTTAATGAAACAGTGGAAGAGTTTATAAAGATTTAAGATGACAAAACTATAGATCCACAACAAATACCAATAGAAACAGTGAAAGAAATTGAAGAAGAAACTCTATATAAAGAAGACGAAAATATACAAATGCCAAGAAGTAAATATGGTTCAGATGCAGCAGAAGATGGAATCAAGTTAAGATCATGTAGAAAAGTCAATGCGCCAGTTTGATTTAAAGACTGTCAACTAAGTTTTATAAAATATGATTTTCCAAACAGTTATGAAGAGGCACTGGGAAGTGAAACAGAACATTTTGGAAGAAAACAAATGAGGAGCTCGAGTCACTTTTTGAGAATGATACATAAAAATACACAACTTTACTAGAAGGCAAGAAGGCACTAACAAGTAAGTGGGTATTTAAAGTAAAAAGACAACCCAATGGAACGATTGAGCGTTATAAAGCAAGGTTATGTGTGAAGGGCTGTCAACAAAAGGTATGAGTAGACTTAACATTTTGATGTGTTTTAAATAATTCATGTACCTACTTCTGTTGACAACTCTTAAAGTGATTGGTTTTCGAGATATTCACACTCAAAGATGGATATTATTTATTTTAATTTTGTAATTTTTGGATTGTTTTTATAAATTCCCAACAAGAGTACCTACATAATTTATTTAAAAAAAAAAATTAAAAAAATCACAGTCCAAATAAGTTTTTAATACATGAAATATTTAAAAAACTTTAAAAAATGTAAAACTATATTATTTTTTGAATAGTGGCGTAAAATTAAGAGAGGATAAAGGTTTCACTTATCCATGCCGTACGCCACTGGCAAAGTTTATTTAACCGATTGTTTTGCTCATAGATGTATCTTATGACACTAAAAATGTTTACCGAATTTAGTAAAATTATATTCGAAGCCTAGTTCAAGATGATCAAAGGTAATGCCCCCCTCAGCTACCACGTATTCCAAATAGTTAACACTTTAAAAAACACCTTTTATAAATGTATCAACTCTGCTCTATCCATTCCTGCTACGCCACTCCCAACTCTAGCCTGTAATCTCATTCGTCGTTTTCGTGCGAAGCTACTTCGTTGATTTTACGTTCTGGAAAAATAACGAAAAATTTAAGAGGAAAGAAATCCGGACGCAAATTAAAAAGGTCTTAACCATTTAAAATTCAAAAAGCCATCCAAACGTCTCCCAAGTGTGGGCGGCTATACTCCATACAGATGATATACAAGTCACAATCTACTGAAATACATATGAAAATCCGGACATCATCACACATGACATGTCCAAGAGGGGATCATCAAGAATAAGGAGATATTAATTTCTCAAGTAAGTTTTGAAGCTGGTCAGTTGGCCAGGTTCATACCCCATGGGAAAAAATTTGTAAAGATAAGGTAATCCTTCTATGGTTAAATGGGTACAAATTACCCTCTAATAATAAACCAAGACAAAATCAGTCTCCAAAATTCAAAGAGCATCTCAATTAACTTATTTAATAAATATTGAATATATCAAAAATTGTAGCCCTTCAAATAATCAATTTTTATCTAGTATATAAATGATAAACGTTTAATACTCAATCTTAAGAAGTTAAACCAGTTTCTATTAGTTAATCGTTTTAAAATGGAAAACATATCAGTAGCCTTAAAATTAATGTCTAAAAACTGTTACATGGGGTCAATTGACCTGAAAGAAGCCTATTTACTAATAAAAATATATGAAAATGATAAATAATTTCTTTGATATCAATTTTAAAAGTTCTTAGCCGTGCCATTTGGTATTAGCAGTGACCCACAAGTTTTCACAAAAATTTTAAAACCTGTAATTTCACATTTGCGAAGTAAAGGTGTTATCTTCACGGTATATATTTAAAGTCTATTCAGATTTCATTTACGACGCGCAAATATTTTTTGTCAGAGTCGAATTCAGTTCAATTTGGATAATTATAAACGGCGTTTTGGTAGCATTCACCGTGTTGGTTAGTTTGGACATTTTGTATGTTTGATTGATTATAATTCATTATATTATAATTTAGATATACATATATTGTGTTATTTATTTTTTTTGTTTTTGTGGTTGTTGTTAGTTTGAACATGTTTTACTCTATTTTATGGACATTTAACTGACTATATTTTGTAATTGCTGCGTGACACTATGTCCTCCACAGATACAGCAGATGAAGTCCAGAAAAATGTTTTTACTTCTTCTAAAAAGCGACTGAAAAAGGGACATTTGGTCATCCGTACTAAAGAAATGGTTCTTAATATTTATAAGCATTAAATTTTATAGAACCCTGATATCTTGGTACATGATGTTGAAAGGAGAGTTGCTGATAAAACAGGGATATGCGCTAAAACCGTTTTTAATGTTATGAAGGAGTATAGGCAGATTCATAAATTTTCTGAACCAAAAAGAAAGCTACGTTATAAACAAATTAGTGGCTCAGTGGATGATTTTGATAAAAATGCAATAAGGCGCAAAGTACATCAATTCTTCTTTAGAAATTAACTTCCAACAATTGATAAGGTTTTATAAGAAGTCAACGATGATCCATATTTGTCAACTTTTACAAGCTTTTCAAAACCCTTAATTTTAAATTTAAAACTCGAGGAAAAAATAGTTTGCTTTTAGACAAAAATTAAATTGTTTCGTCCTACGCCACAAAAAATAAAACGGTACAGAGAAGAAAAGCAAAAAATATATTATCTTGATGAGACTTGGATTAACGCAGGCCACACCAAATCAAAAGTATGTTTCAATATGTCGGTTTTTTCATCCAGAGAAGCCTCTTTGGATGAACTTTTAACTGGTTTTAAAAACCCATCAGGTATGTGCGTATAAACAGCTCATTATATGCCATATTGGAAGTGAAGAAGGCTTTGTCTCTAATGCAACTTGTATTTGAGTTGAAAAATCCGGTGACTACCATGAAGAAATGTGTGGAGAATCGTTCCAAGAGTGGTTTTCAAACACCCTACCAAAATTAGAAGATAACTGCATTATTATTCGAGAAAGCTGGAAAAAATATCTACGACGTCTAAAAAAGGTGATATATTTAAAAATGGCTATAAGGGAAAAAAATTGAATTCGACTACCAAATGCTTAAGATCCAACTTCTAAAACTTGGTAAGTGTGGCTGACTGCCGTCTTGAAGCTCAATTGACTATTGAGCTCTTTTAGGTTTCTGGTTCTATTTAGTGGAATCAATTAAAATGAGTATTTTTAAGACTGACAAGAATAATCATTTATTTGACCTTAAGTCACATTGACATTTTTTCCTATATACAGTAGGATCAAAAAATATAAACAAATAATTACAATATAACAACAACATTCTCCCCCCCTAAATGAAGAACTATGTAGCTTCATTTCCGTGAATAATTTGAAGAATACACAGCTTCGAAACAGGTCTTCTGTACACGCCGGTGTTTGTTTGGACGTCTGCTACACGTATTCTTCCGTCTTTGCCGGGATATACTGCAATTACCTTGCCCTTCAACCACAGATTTCTATGGTTTTGGTCATCAACAATAATAACAACGTCATCTATTTTTATTTTTTCTTGGTCTTCGTTCCACTTAGATCTTGATAGATAAACAAAGCCAATATTCGACAGGAAGTGAGAGATAAGAGATAAGATAAGAGGTCAAGGTCAAGGTTACTGATAAGAGAGATAAGGAAGATAAGAAAGATAAGGATCCCACGTGTCAAGGTCAAGGCCACTGATAAGAATCTATTTTTAGCAAGGCCAAGGTCAAGGTCGAGGTCAAGGTCGAGGTCAAGGTCGAGGTCAAGGTCGAGGTCAAGGTCGAGGTCAAGGTCGAGGTCAAGGTCGAGGTCAAGGTCGAGGTCAAGGTCGAGGTCAAGGTCGAGGTCAAGGTCGAGGTCAAGGTCGAGGTCAAGGTCGAGGTCAAGGTCGAGGTCAAGGTCGAGGTCAAGGTCGAGGTCAAGGTCGAGGTCAAGGTCGAGGTCAAGGTCGAGGTCAAGGTCGAGGTCGAGGTCGAGGTCGAGGTCAAGGTCAAGGTCAGGGTCAAGGTCAAGGTAGTCAAGGTTACGCACGACCCGGCTGCCCCACCCGCACGGATGACAATGTCAATGTCACACACGACCCATATGCCCGTACACACGCGGACAAGTTCACGCACGACCCACACTCACAAGGGCCCGTTTCATGCACTTCCCACGCACCAAACACAAGGGCCCGTTTCATGCACTTCCCACGCACCAAACACAAGGGTCCGTTTCATGCACTTCCCACACACCAATCATGTACCGACCACACACAACCCACATGACCCACCCACACAAGGGCCCCGTTTCGCGAACTTTCCACGCACGCTGCTTTTAAAAATATAATTTTAGAAATCCATTTTCAAAAATCTAAAGTAAAACCTCTTCATTATTGTTTTAAGAGAACTATTTTAAGAATTCTATTTTAAGAAATACATTTTAAAAAATCTATTTTAAGGAATTTATTTTTAGAAATCTATTTTAAGACATCTATTTTAAGAAATCTATTTTTAGAAATCTATTTTAAGAAATCTATTTTAAGAAATCTATTTTAAGAAATCTATTTTAAGAAATCTATTTTTAGAAATCTATTTTAAGAAATCTATTTGAACAAATCTATTTTAAGAAATCTATTTTAAGAAATCTATTTTAAAAAATCTAATTTTCCATTTTTAAAAATCTAAAGAAAAACATCTTTACGCCTCACGAATCCCACGTGCCAAGGTCAAGGTCAAAGTCTAGGTCAAGGTGTATCTAAATATTGATATGAATATCATGTTTTTTGTGTGGGCGATTTAAACATATAAATAGTGAACAGATTGCTGTAGTATTCAGTAAAAAATATTCAAAACTCCCTTAGATTTGATTTGTTTAGATTAGATTTTCAAGGAGACATTATTCGACTCCGTTATTTAGAGTATGTCGTCTAGCTTGGTCTCGTTTATTTGACTTATGATCAAACAGGTTGTAAGAATGTAAGACAAGAAGGTTAAATCCTTTAATAATGAGTGTGTTTTAGATGTAAGAAGGGTCTAAATGATGTTTAAAATTCTCACACATTTTTTTTTTTTAAATAATCTGGATTAACAATTTCCGGTATACTGAAAGTAGTCAAAAGGGCATTACACATATCTCCGCTATTATTGATCAGATTCAAACGGGGGAGTGTTAGGGAATTAAATCTCTATTATTGCTGAAGAGAAAAATCATGCGATGTCTTAAGGACTCAAGCATGTATCTTGATTATTATTGGTCGGACTTAAACAAGGAAAATGACATTGATTTAGATTAATGTTGAAGAGAAAAATCCTTGTTATAATTATTAATGGATGTTAGGTGTAAGAGATTTTCATTAATTAACAGGTTGTAAGGACATAAGATAAGAAGGGTCAAAGGTTAAAACTATTTTACATAATTATTAGAAAGTTTATAGTTTGGAGGGTTGGCAGGGTTGCAACTTATTATAAGTATTAAAATGTTGGGAATTTCGAGGCATGAAGATTTGCAGATATTATTATCGGTATTGCAGATTTCATACTTATCGATTATTGTGAAGTTAATCATTGTCTACATCAGCACTTAAAAATTTAAAAAAAAATCATAATTATAATTAGGGAAGGGGGTTACCCCTCAATAGCACTTAGGTCTCATCGGCACCATTGCACATCCTCCTCATCTCATCATACAACCTACATAATATCTTAACCCTGAATGGGAAATATTTTAAATTTTACAGTTCTGGATGTTAGATGTAAGAAGGGTCAAAGGTTTAAACTATTTTTAATAACTATTAAAAAGTCTAGAGTTTGGAGGGTTGAAACTTAGGTGTTTAAGTCTAAGGATATTATAAGTATTTAAATGTTTTAAAACTCTAAAGTTAATGTTATTATTATCGGTAATGTAGATTTCATACTTATCGATTGGTGAAGTTAATTACTGTCTGCAGCAGCACTTAAAAATTTCAAAAAATCAAATTATAAGCTTGTAATGGGGTTGCCCCTCATCGGTACTTAGGCCTCATCAATACTATTGTGCATCCTCCTAATCTCATCAATTAACCTACATATCTTACCCCTGAATGTGAAATATTGTAAGTTTCAGTGTTTTGGATGTAAGAAGGGTCAAAGGTTAAAACTATTTTTAATATTTATTAAAAAGTCTAGAGTTTGGATGGTTAGCAGGATTGCAACTTAAGTTAGAGTCAATATTAATTTTCTATTGGATTCATAGATCATTTTGAACATTATCAAGAACGCCCAACTCAAATGATTAAGAATTTATTGCACAGTACAACTTTAGTAGTTTTATTTATTAAAGTGTTTAGGTCTAACCACCCCTGTTTGTGTTACGTGTCTGTATATTAACGTTTCAATTGTTTCACCTAACCTTTATTATATGCAATCAAGTCAATCTGGAACAACACCAGTAGAAACAGACATACGCTTCTTAAGTTAGAAAAAAAAAATAATGTCTAGCGCCACTTTAAAAATAGTAACAAGTAATTTAACCTAACATTTTAAATATTTAGATTTTATCTTAGAATTAATTTCTTAGCACCACATTAGATATAATAATAAATACTTTAACATAGCATTTTAAAAGTTTCAATTTTGTACATTCACATTTTTACGAACCATTTTAATAACAGTGCTATCCATTTAAATGTATAAATGTCACCTCATCATTGTCCAGTGCCACTTTATAAATAAAAAAAAAATCTAACTTATATGATTTTTGAAAATAAATTACTAGCAGACGATACATGTCGGTCGCATTTTACAAAGTACTTACCTTCAATCATAAATGAACTATCACTTTTAAAACTCATCATAACTATCCAAAAAAATAAAAGAATACTGGAATTTATCTATCACCTATAATGAAACATCACACATTTTCCGAATACTAGCTTTAAAGCAACCCCGAAAAATTTTCTCCATATCTGTACAATATGGCATTCAAACACAGAATGCTCTATAATTAGATTATTTTCTTAAAAATTGAAGGTCAAAAATTGTGAAGCATAAAAAATCGATAATGATCCAAAATGTTATTAATAAAATAATTTGAAGGTTAATGTAAAAACAATTGTTCAAAGGAAGTTATTTTATTATCAAATTTGAAATTAGTAGGTCACCGTAAAAAAAAATCAACAAAAATACATCTATTTAAAAAAATAATAGATACACAAATGTACTTCTTTTTCTTTAAAAGTTGAGAGAATGTCATATTTCTACAGTTTCTTGTATATGAATAACCAACCCTATAAAATCATTAAAGTTTATGAAAATATTACTGCTTTTTTTAAAATTGTATATTAAATTGACATACTATAGAACTAAATCTGAAAGAAATTTTAGCTTGAGAATTATAAGTTTAAAACTCAAAGGTTTTATTTCAAATCTATTTTAACTGATTACCACGAATACAGTACCTAAGTGCAAAATTTGAATTAGTTTTATAAATGTATAATATAATATTTAGTTTTTATTTATACAAAATCAACAAGAATATTGATTTATGAAATTAACATATAAAATATTCCCCAGTACTATTATTCATACAAAATTATTTTATCCACTGGCTCTATTTTTTTCTTACAATCCTGCATTTTTTTAGATGAAGTTGACTATCTTTCAAAGATTTCTCCAGTCTAACCATTACGTCCTATGATGCTTTAAATTTCAAAAAATCAAATTATAAGCTTGTAATTAGGGAAGAGGGTTACCCCTCAGGAGCACTTAGGACTCATCGGCACCATTGCGCATCCTCCTCATCTCATCAACCAACCTAAATATCTTACCCCTGAATGGGAAATATTTTAAATTTTAGAGTTTTGGATGTAAGAAGGGTCAAAGATTAAAACTATTTTTAATAATTGTTAAGAAGGCTAGAGTTTGGATGGCTAACAGGGTTGCAACTTAAATAAGAGTCAATATTAGTTTTCTACTGGATTAGTAGATCATTTTGAACATTACCAAGAACGTCCAACTTTAATGATTGATAATTTTTTGCCCAGTACAACTTTAGTAGTAATGTTTAGGTCTAACCACCCCTGTTTGTGCTACATGTCTATATACTAACCTTTATTATTATAAGCAATCATAAGTAATAAAATTATATTCAAATAGATTATAAAATATACTTATGTAAAAGGCAATACATGTTTATAAAAAATATTTAGGACTTTGTTACTATTGGTTAAGTAAAATTGTTTATTAAAGAACAAAAATACTTTTAACAACAAGCACCAACGTGAAGGTTGTAACAATAGCTTGTCAGGAAGGGACGGGGTAAAAAGGATGGGTTTTTTTGGTAAAATAAAGGATATTTTTTTTGCATATACGTTAGTATTAATTATCTAATCTTAAAATCTTAGATTATTTAAACTTTTTATTGTTTTATTTAAACAAAAATCAAACGGCACTAAATTTGCTAAAATATAGCCTATTATGTATATATCGTAGTTGTTGTTATTTGATAAGAGTAAAAGTTAATAATCGTTGTGATCTTAAACTTGAAAACTAAAAATAGAAATATTGGATTATTGTAATTTTGCCTCTTTTATATTGTTTTTATATTTGCCTCTTTTAGGTTAAGCTACACATGGGTCTTTTTTTGTATATGGGTCTTTTGATATTTTTGTTTTTTTAAATCCTAATTTTCGTATATGGGTCTTTTTTGTTTTTTTTGTTTTATTTTTTATGTTTTTTTGTTTTTATATTTGTATTTTTTATTATTTAGTCAACTATTGCCTCTTTAAAATCTGTCTTCAGTTTACATAACTACTTACTTTTTGACCTTAAAGATAGGAATCAAAGGAAGAAAATAACTTTAAAAAGAATTAAATTAATTATTGATCAATTGATTCAAATTTTTGTTTTTTATAACGGTACGGTACAGAATCGTAATTATCAATACGTTTCCTTTTGGTAAAATTAGTACGAAAGAACTTCTTTAGTAACAACAGTATGATCAGTATTTCTTAAGATATTTTTAGTTGAAACATATTCGTTAGGAGCTTCATTAAGTATCATGTTTCTTAATTTTTCAAAAGTTTACTAGCTCACTCGTATTATAATTTAAGGTGATTCCTTTTACTTTTATTAGGTCCAGCGTTTTATAAGTATTGTATTTTTTTAAATTTTGTTTCTTTTCACTGTAAAAAATGACCACGCTATCAACATACAATTTAAATATTAAAATTTTCTACAGTTTTCATAAAATTTATTTTATTTACAAAGTAGTCGATCATATTTTTCTAAATCTTCCTGAGACAAATAAACCATTAAGTAATTAAAGGAGCTTCATTGAAAATGTCCTCTATAGATGTTTGACATGTGCTACTACAAAATTTATTGGTGCTTCACACATTTATTTATTTATTTCATATTAAGATAACTAAACGCAAGAAGCATAAAAGAGACGTTTATTAAAAATACATCGTCTCATATCAAAATGGGATAAAAAATAATGGAAAATTATAATATAACTTAACTAGTCTATTATTTCTATTAATTCAGTATTAATTGTATCTGCAGAACCAGCAGGACTTGATTCTGTCCATTCACATACGGATAATATTGATTTAAGAAACAAACAAAACATTAAGTAGTCGAAGGACCTTTATTGAAAATGTCCTCTATGGATATTTGACATACACTCCAACTTGATTGTGCTTCGCACATTTTATTTTATTTCATATTAAGATAACTAAATGTTCATTTCTTTGTGAATCGTACATAGATGTCACTTTTTATTACAAAGTACAGCATTTATAAAGCTCATTTCAAATAAATATTAGAATTAAAATAAAAATTTTACTATAATTATCCTTCTGAATAATGGCATGTTAAATAGGAGTTCTAATAAAAAGGTGTTTTATTTATTTGACCTTAAACTTGACATTGAATTTTGCATTTTTTTTATCACACACATAATTCAATGATGCTGTCGTATATACGGTTGCTAAAAATATTTTTCTATTATTATCTTTAACACTTTACTGACCTTTAAGATTGACCTTATATTTTTGTTCTTTTTAACATTGTATGTATAATCTTTCAGACGATATATTATTTTTAAATATCTGATAATTTTGCTAATAAACAGACCAAAAATTAATATTTTTTATTGGTTTTTCAAAATGCAGAAGGGAAATATCAAAATAATATCTAACATCGAACTAAAAAAATCTACTAGTTTTAAAAGGAAACAACAATACTAAAAGAAGTTGGTTTACAAAAAGTGCAAGAGAAAGTTGATAATAATGTAAGTTTATTTATTTGAATTTATTTTCTGATAGTATGTTATAGCCATTACTAAACTAACTATTAGGATGTCGATATTTTAGATTTAACAGATGAGTTAGAAGAAATAACGGAATTTTTGAATTTTTCCGAAATTATGAATCAAAACACTCCTCAACCAACGTCCATAAAACTTGCTCAATTTTCAGAGGAAATAAATCTGGATCAACAACTAATAGAGAAGACAAAAGATTATCATCTACCAGTATGTGAAGAACAAAGATCTCGAGAAATTAAAAATATATTAGTAAGTTACAAGAAATTTCTATTAAAATTTTTATTTAAATTATTTAAATTTTGCAGAGACATCATTTACAAAAATCAGAAGCGCTCAGTAAACATCATCAAGTCTTGTCTACCCCTCTGCAAAACCAAATTTTAGACACAACTATCTAAATCTATAAAAATAAAACAATCAACTAAGTCAGAAGTTCCCAAACCAATTTCAGATGAAGTAATAGAAAAATTTATGTTTCACTTGAATTCTAAGGATAATTTTTACTATGAAAAAGTTCAAGCAATATGTTTGCTAACTGAAAAATTGGAGTATATTACGAAAGAATAAGAAGAAAAAGAAAAGAACAAGAAACAAAAGGAAACGGAATTGGAAAAGCTGAAAAAAAGCACCGAAGAGACGATGATTGAAAAAAATAAAACACTTAGTGATATAAATGAAATATATATAAAATATGGGTTGTAATAAAACTTAATAAATAAATATAAATAAATAATAGTTTTGGTTTTTCTATTAAACCTTTTATAAAGTTAAAAATTAGTCGATTTGACATATAAAGACAAAAAAAGTTACTCTTTTATGTTTAAATCTATCCTTTTTTAAGTCAGTACTAAATTAATAAATTTAAATTATTTATGCTATAAATATCACTGGTTTTAGAGTTAAAACATTCAGCTACAAAATATAAAATTTTGACTTTTAGTTTTGGTTTCTGTTTTTCATTCTGAAATGGAGAAATTCTTAGTTGTAAAAGATAGTATTATAAAAATACATAAATTTAAACTAACGGGTAGAACTATCGAATTTAAATTACGTACCGCTCCTAAAGATAAAGACTCAATTGAATGGGTAAAAGGAAGAATTAAAGATGTTGTAAATAAAGTAACTGAAGGTGCAGAGGCTAACGATAAAAGGAGAAGGTCAAGGTCAAGGACATGGGCAAGGACAAAAGCAAGGACGAGGACAAAAACAAGGATAAGGACAGAGTCGAAGACAAGAAAAAAAACAAGGATAAGGACAAGGTCGAGGACAAGAACAAGGACATGCACAAGAACAAAAACAAGGACAAAAACAAGGATAAGGGCAGGGTCGAGAACAATAACAAGGACATTAACAAGGACAAGGTCGAGGACAAGAACAAGCTGATTTAAAATATTTATAGAGCGTCATTTTTCTAATTTAGGAAATATGTCTGCTGCTTACATTTCGAGAAGTAACTTCTTTAAATAAAAGTTGTTTGCAATATTATCCTCTATAATTTTTGCCTCATACATAATTTTCCTAAAAATGATCCATATTCGAAAAATTTGACAAAAAGTGCAAAATTCAATGTTTTAAGAAATTTGTTCATATAATGATATTCTCTATAATTTTTATGCATAATTTCCTTAAAATAGTAGATAAATTTTTTAGAAATCTATTTTAAAAAAACTATTTTAAGAAAACTATTTTTATAATGGCTATTTTTATAAATGTTTTTTTATAAATGTCTATTTTTAATTCATTTTTAAAATATGATATATATGGATGTATATTTAAGCTTCAAATCAGATATTTATATCTGGATTACTTTAAAAATTATTATTTTTTATGTCAATTATTTTTAGATTAATAAAAGGTCTTTTAAAATTTAAAAATATCTGTTTTCTCGTTTCAGATCAGTCTTGGTCTTAATTCTAACTTCTAATCTATTTTAGACTAATTTTTAGCTTCATAAAGATTAAGTAAAATAAAACTATTAGTAATTTATATTTATTTAATTTATCTTTAAATAAATAAATAAATAAAAAGACCTTATTTTAAACCAATCTATTTTAGAAGTACTATTTTTAAAAATATCTATTTTTATATTTTATTTTTAGAATGATTTTAAAATAATTTTTTTATTATAGTTTATTTAGAAATGTATTTTTATAAATATCTATATTATATATGTCTATTTTAGGTTTTATTTTTTAATAGGATATTTGTAGATGTATATTTAAACTTCAAAGTAGATATTTATAGCAGGATTTCTTTTTATAAATGGCTATTTTTAAAAATTATATTTTGTAGCTGAATGTTTTAACTCTAAAACCAGTGATATTTATAGCATAAATAATTTAAATTTATTAATTTAGTACTGACTTAAAAAAGGATAGATTTAAACATAAAAGAGTAACTTTTTTTGTCTTTATATGTCAAATCGACTAATTTTTAACTTTATAAAAGGTTTAATAGAAAAACCAAAACTATTATTTATTTATATTTATTTATTAAGTTTTATTACAACCCATATTTTATATATATTTCATTTATATCACTAAGTGTTTTATTTTTTTCAATCATCGTCTCTTCGTTGCTTTTTTTCAGCTTTTCCAATTCCGTTTCCTTTTGTTTCTTGTTCTTTTCTTTTTCTTCTTATTCTTTCGTAATATACTCCAATTTTTCAGTTAGCAAACATATTGCTTGAACTTTTTCATAGTAAAAATTATCCTTAGAATTCAAGTGAAACATAAATTTTTCTATTACTTCATCTGAAATTGGTTTGGGAACTTCTGACTTAGTTGATTGTTTTATTTTTATAGATTTAGATAGTTGTGTCTAAAATTTGGTTTTGCAGAGGGGTAGACAAGACTTGATGATGTTTACTGAGCGCTTCTGATTTTTGTAAATGATGTCTCTGCAAAATTTAAATAATTTAAATAAAAATTTTAATAGAAATTTCTTGTAACTTACTAATATATTTTTAATTTCTCGAGATCTTTGTTCTTCACATACTGGTAGATGATAATCTTTTGTCTTCTCTATTAGTTGTTGATCCAGATTTATTTCCTCTGAAAATTGAGCAAGTTTTATGGACGTTGGTTGAGGAGTGTTTTGATTCATAATTTCGGAAAAATTCAAAAATTCCGTTATTTCTTCTAATTCATCTGTTAAATCTAAAATATCGACATCCTAATAGTTAGTTTAGTAATGGCTATAACATACTATCAGAAAATAAATTCAAATAAATAAACTTACATTATTATCAACTTTCTCTTGCACTTTTTGTAAACCAACTTCTTTTAGTATTGTTGTTTCCTTTTAAAACTAGTAGATTTTTTTAGTTCGATGTTAGATATTATTTTGATATTTCCCTTCTGCATTTTGAAAAACCAATAAAAAATATTAATTTTTGGTCTGTTTATTAGCAAAATTATCAGATATTTAAAAATAATATATCGTCTGAAAGATTATACATACAATGTTAAAAAGAACAAAAATATAAGGTCAATCTTAAAGGTCAGTAAAGTGTTAAAGATAATAATAGAAAAATATTTTTAGCAACCGTATATACGACAGCATCATTGAATTATGTGTGTGATAAAAAAAATGCAAAATTCAATGTCAAGTTTAAGGTCAAATAAATAAAACACCTTTTTATTAGAACTCCTATTTAACATGCCATTATTCAGAAGGATAATTATAGTAAAATTTTTATTTTAATTCTAATATTTATTTGAAATGAGCTTTATAAATGCTGTACTTTGTAATAAAAAGTGACATCTATGTACGATTCACAAAGAAATGAACATTTAGTTATCTTAATATGAAATAAAATAAAATGTGCGAAGCACAATCAAGTTGGAGTGTATGTCAAATATCCATAGAGGACATTTTCAATAAAGGTCCTTCGACTACTTAATGTTTTGTTTGTTTCTTAAATCAATATTATCCGTATGTGAATGGACAGAATCAAGTCCTGCTGGTTCTGCAGATACAATTAATACTGAATTAATAGAAATAATAGACTAGTTAAGTTATATTATAATTTTCCATTATTTTTTATCCCATTTTGATATGAGACGATGTATTTTTAATAAACGTCTCTTTTATGCTTCTTGCGTTTAGTTATCTTAATATGAAATAAATAAATAAATGTGTGAAGCACCAATAAATTTTGTAGTAGCACATGTCAAACATCTATAGAGGACATTTTCAATGGAGCTCCTTTAATTACTTAATGGTTTATTTGTCTCAGGAAGATTTAGAAAAATATGATCGACTACTTTGTAAATAAAATAAATTTTATGAAAACTGTAGAAAATTTTAATATTTAAATTGTATGTTGATAGCGTGGTCATTTTTTACAGTGAAAAGAAACAAAATTTAAAAAAATACAATACTTATAAAACGCTGGACCTAATAAAAGTAAAAGGAATCACCTTAAATTATAATACGAGTGAGCTAGTAAACTTTTGAAAAATTAAGAAACATGATACTTAATGAAGCTCCTAACGAATATGTTTCAACTAAAAATATCTTAAGAAATACTGATCATACTGTTGTTACTAAAGAAGTTCTTTCGTACTAATTTTACCAAAAGGAAACGTATTGATAATTACGATTCTGTACCGTACCGTTATAAAAAACAAAAATTTGAATCAATTGATCAATAATTAATTTAATTCTTTTTAAAGTTATTTTCTTCCTTTGATTCCTATCTTTAAGGTCAAAAAGTAAGTAGTTATGTAAACTGAAGACAGATTTTAAAGAGGCAATAGTTGACTAAATAATAAAAAATACAAATATAAAAACAAAAAAACATAAAAAATAAAACAAAAAAAACAAAAAAGACCCATATACGAAAATTAGGATTTAAAAAAACAAAAATATCAAAAGACCCATATACAAAAAAAGACCCATGTGTAGCTTAACCTAAAAGAGGCAAATATAAAAACAATATAAAAGAGGCAAAATTACAATAATCCAATATTTCTATTTTTAGTTTTCAAGTTTAAGATCACAACGATTATTAACTTTTACTCTTATCAAATAACAACAACTACGATATATACATAATAGGCTATATTTTAGCAAATTTAGTGCCGTTTGATTTTTGTTTAAATAAAACAATAAAAAGTTTAAATAATCTAAGATTTTAAGATTAGATAATTAATACTAACGTATATGCAAAAAATATATCCTTTATTTTACCAAAAAAACCCATCCTTTTTACCCCGTCCCTTCCTGACAAGCTATTGTTACAACCTTCACGTTGGTGCTTGTTGTTAAAAGTATTTTTGTTCTTTAATAAACAATTTTACTTAACCAATAGTAACAAAGTCCTAAATATTTTTTATAAACATGTATTGCCTTTTACATAAGTATATTTTATAATCTATTTGAATATAATTTTATTACTTATGATTGCTTATAATAATAAAGGTTAGTATATAGACATGTAGCACAAACAGGGGTGGTTAGACCTAAACATTACTACTAAAGTTGTACTGGGCAAAAAATTATCAATCATTAAAGTTGGACGTTCTTGGTAATGTTCAAAATGATCTACTAATCCAGTAGAAAACTAATATTGACTCTTATTTAAGTTGCAACCCTGTTAGCCATCCAAACTCTAGCCTTCTTAACAATTATTAAAAATAGTTTTAATCTTTGACCCTTCTTACATCCAAAACTCTAAAATTTAAAATATTTCCCATTCAGGGGTAAGATATTTAGGTTGGTTGATGAGATGAGGAGGATGCGCAATGGTGCCGATGAGTCCTAAGTGCTCCTGAGGGGTAACCCTCTTCCCTAATTACAAGCTTATAATTTGATTTTTTGAAATTTAAAGCATCATAGGACGTAATGGTTAGACTGGAGAAATCTTTGAAAGATAGTCAACTTCATCTAAAAAAATGCAGGATTGTAAGAAAAAAATAGAGCCAGTGGATAAAATAATTTTGTATGAATAATAGTACTGGGGAATATTTTATATGTTAATTTCATAAATCAATATTCTTGTTGATTTTGTATAAATAAAAACTAAATATTATATTATACATTTATAAAACTAATTCAAATTTTGCACTTAGGTACTGTATTCGTGGTAATCAGTTAAAATAGATATGAAATAAAACCTTTGAGTTTTAAACTTATAATTCTCAAGCAAAATTTCTTTCAGATTTAGTTCTATAGTATGTCAATTTAATATACAATTTTAAAAAAAGCAGTAATATTTTCATAAACTTTAATGATTTTATAGGGTTGGTTATTCATATACAAGAAACTGTAGAAATATGACATTCTCTCAACTTTTAAAGAAAAAGAAGTACATTTGTGTATCTATTATTTTTTTAAATAGATGTATTTTTGTTGATTTTTTTTACGGTGACCTACTAATTTCAAATTTGATAATAAAATAACTTCCTTTGAACAATTGTTTTTACATTAACCTTCAAATTATTTTATTAATAACATTTTGGATCATTATCGATTTTTTATGCTTCACAATTTTTGACCTTCAATTTTTAAGAAAATAATCTAATTATAGAGCATTCTGTGTTTGAATGCCATATTGTACAGATATGGAGAAAATTTTTCGGGGTTGCTTTAAAGCTAGTATTCGGAAAATGTGTGATGTTTCATTATAGGTGATAGATAAATTCCAGTATTCTTTTATTTTTTTGGATAGTTATGATGAGTTTTAAAAGTGATAGTTCATTTATGATTGAAGGTAAGTACTTTGTAAAATGCGACCGACATGTATCGTCTGCTAGTAATTTATTTTCAAAAATCATATAAGTTAGATTTTTTTTTTATTTATAAAGTGGCACTGGACAATGATGAGGTGACATTTATACATTTAAATGGATAGCACTGTTATTAAAATGGTTCGTAAAAATGTGAATGTACAAAATTGAAACTTTTAAAATGCTATGTTAAAGTATTTATTATTATATCTAATGTGGTGCTAAGAAATTAATTCTAAGATAAAATCTAAATATTTAAAATGTTAGGTTAAATTACTTGTTACTATTTTTAAAGTGGCGCTAGACATTATTTTTTTTTTCTAACTTAAGAAGCGTATGTCTGTTTCTACTGGTGTTGTTCCAGACTGACTTGATTGCATATAATAAAGGTTAGGTGAAACAATTGAAACGTTAATATACAGACACGTAACACAAACAGGGGTGGTTAGACCTAAACACTTTAATAAATAAAACTACTAAAGTTGTACTGTGCAATAAATTCTTAATCATTTGAGTTGGGCGTTCTTGATAATGTTCAAAATGATCTATGAATCCAATAGAAAATTAATATTGACTCTAACTTAAGTTGCAATCCTGCTAACCATCCAAACTCTAGACTTTTTAATAAATATTAAAAATAGTTTTAACCTTTGACCCTTCTTACATCCAAAACACTGAAACTTACAATATTTCACATTCAGGGGTAAGATATGTAGGTTAATTGATGAGATTAGGAGGATGCACAATAGTATTGATGAGGCCTAAGTACCGATGAGGGGCAACCCCATTACAAGCTTATAATTTGATTTTTTGAAATTTTTAAGTGCTGCTGCAGACAGTAATTAACTTCACCAATCGATAAGTATGAAATCTACATTACCGATAATAATAACATTAACTTTAGAGTTTTAAAACATTTAAATACTTATAATATCCTTAGACTTAAACACCTAAGTTTCAACCCTCCAAACTCTAGACTTTTTAATAGTTATTAAAAATAGTTTAAACCTTTGACCCTTCTTACATCTAACATCCAGAACTGTAAAATTTAAAATATTTCCCATTCAGGGTTAAGATATTATGTAGGTTGTATGATGAGATGAGGAGGATGTGCAATGGTGCCGATGAGACCTAAGTGCTATTGAGGGGTAACCCCCTTCCCTAATTATAATTATGATTTTTTTTTAAATTTTTAAGTGCTGATGTAGACAATGATTAACTTCACAATAATCGATAAGTATGAAATCTGCAATACCGATAATAATATCTGCAAATCTTCATGCCTCGAAATTCCCAACATTTTAATACTTATAATAAGTTGCAACCCTGCCAACCCTCCAAACTATAAACTTTCTAATAATTATGTAAAATAGTTTTAACCTTTGACCCTTCTTATCTTATGTCCTTACAACCTGTTAATTAATGAAAATCTCTTACACCTAACATCCATTAATAATTATAACAAGGATTTTTCTCTTCAACATTAATCTAAATCAATGTCATTTTCCTTGTTTAAGTCCGACCAATAATAATCAAGATACATGCTTGAGTCCTTAAGACATCGCATGATTTTTCTCTTCAGCAATAATAGAGATTTAATTCCCTAACACTCCCCCGTTTGAATCTGATCAATAATAGCGGAGATATGTGTAATGCCCTTTTGACTACTTTCAGTATACCGGAAATTGTTAATCCAGATTATTTAAAAAAAAAAATGTGTGAGAATTTTAAACATCATTTAGACCCTTCTTACATCTAAAACACACTCATTATTAAAGGATTTAACCTTCTTGTCTTACATTCTTACAACCTGTTTGATCATAAGTCAAATAAACGAGACCAAGCTAGACGACATACTCTAAATAACGGAGTCGAATAATGTCTCCTTGAAAATCTAATCTAAACAAATCAAATATAAGGGAGTTTTGAATATTTTTTACTGAATACTACAGCAATCTGTTCACTATTTATATGTTTAAATCGCCCACACAAAAAACATGATATTCATATCAATATTTAGATACACCTTGACCTAGACTTTGACCTTGACCTTGGCACGTGGGATTCGTGAGGCGTAAAGATGTTTTTCTTTAGATTTTTAAAAATGGAAAATTAGATTTTTTAAAATAGATTTCTTAAAATAGATTTCTTAAAATAGATTTGTTCAAATAGATTTCTTAAAATAGATTTCTAAAAATAGATTTCTTAAAATAGATTTCTTAAAATAGATTTCTTAAAATAGATTTCTTAAAATAGATTTCTAAAAATAGATTTCTTAAAATAGATGTCTTAAAATAGATTTCTAAAAATAAATTCCTTAAAATAGATTTTTTAAAATGTATTTCTTAAAATAGAATTCTTAAAATAGTTCTCTTAAAACAATAATGAAGAGGTTTTACTTTAGATTTTTGAAAATGGATTTCTAAAATTATATTTTTAAAAGCAGCGTGCGTGGAAAGTTCGCGAAACGGGGCCCTTGTGTGGGTGGGTCATGTGGGTTGTGTGTGGTCGGTACATGATTGGTGTGTGGGAAGTGCATGAAACGGACCCTTGTGTTTGGTGCGTGGGAAGTGCATGAAACGGGCCCTTGTGTTTGGTGCGTGGGAAGTGCATGAAACGGGCCCTTGTGAGTGTGGGTCGTGCGTGAACTTGTCCGCGTGTGTACGGGCATATGGGTCGTGTGTGACATTGACATTGTCATCCGTGCGGGTGGGGCAGCCGGGTCGTGCGTAACCTTGACTACCTTGACCTTGACCCTGACCTTGACCTTGACCTCGACCTCGACCTCGACCTCGACCTCGACCTCGACCTCGACCTTGACCTCGACCTTGACCTCGACCTTGACCTCGACCTTGACCTCGACCTTGACCTCGACCTTGACCTCGACCTTGACCTCGACCTTGACCTCGACCTTGACCTCGACCTTGACCTCGACCTTGACCTCGACCTTGACCTCGACCTTGACCTCGACCTTGACCTCGACCTTGACCTCGACCTTGACCTCGACCTTGACCTCGACCTTGACCTCGACCTTGACCTCGACCTTGACCTCGACCTTGACCTCGACCTTGACCTTGACCTTGCTAAAAATAGATTCTTATCAGTGGCCTTGACCTTGACACGTGGGATCCTTATCTTTCTTATCTTCCTTATCTCTCTTATCAGTAACCTTGACCTTGACCTCTTATCTTATCTCTTATCTCTCACTTACTGTCGAATATTGGCTTTGTTTATCTACTAGTGTAGGCAGATATTCCTTTATCCAACGGGTCCAAAATTTATTACTTAAATTTTGAACAATTTTCCATTGTTTTTTTAGATGGCTACCGTCCGTTGGTAAATTTTTGAGGACATTACCTTCTGTTTGGTTGTAGTGCGGCCCTAATAAAAAGTGATTTGGGGTTAGAGCTTCTTCTTCTTGACTGTCGACGTTAATTTCGGTTAATGGTCTGGAATTTACTATATTTTCCACTTCAAGAAAAAGCGTTTGGAGGACTTCTTCGTTGGGTACTTCTTCCTTTAGTACAGTCTTTAGTGCTGTCTTAACTGTCCGTATAAGACGTTCCCACACTCCTCCCATGTGGCTAGCTGTTGCAGGGTTGAAGTTCCACTGAATGCCGTGGATTGACAGTTTATCGTTAAATTTTTGTTGGTCGAACTCTTTTAAGGCTGCTTGAAGTTCTTTGTCAGCACTTCTGAAGTTGGTCCCGTTATCGCTGAACAGTTGCGTAGGATATCCTCTTCTTGCAGACATTCTTTGGATCGCCATGATTGCTGAATCAGTGGTAAGGGAATTTGCTAGCTCAAGGTGAATGGCTCTAATAGTCAGACAGGTAAATAAAACACCGTATCGTTTTTCTCTTCGTCGTCCTATTTTTACCAGATACGGTCCAAAATAGTCGATACCACAAAAACTAAATGGTTTTACATAGGGTGTAGTTCTCGCTAATGGTAGATTTCCCATTATAGGGACTTGGGGAGTGGTTTTCAGAACTTTACAAACATTACACTGACGAAGAGTTTTTTTAACTAGGTTACTAAGTCTAGGAATCCAATATTTTTGTCTCAAAAGACAACATAGCTGACGATACATCAAGAAAATTTAACAATGAAACGTAATTTAAATTATTTTCCAGAGCAGTCTGAGGCAGTAGCAGTAATAACTAAAAAATTTGGTACCCCTGACATTGAAATGTTTGCCACCAAAATAAATTCTAAATTTCAAAAATTTGTATCCTGGAAACCAATCCCCGAAGCGGTGGCGACTGATGCCTTCACAATTTCTTGGCCTGAATGGTATTTTTATGGCTTCCCTTCTTTTGTTATGATATTAAAAGTGTTGCAAAATATTATATTGGACGAGGCAGAGGGAATCATGGTGGTACCACAAAGGCCTTCCCAGACTTGGTTCCCTCTATTTCAGGAATTACTCGTTTCACCACCGGTAATATTTAAACCTGGTAAACCTTTATTACTTTTTATCAATAAAATCCCTGATCCATGTGGAAGTTTCTAACGTTCATAGTAGGTCAATTGTCTGGGTGGCTTTCAGCCGAAAAGTGTTGCAAGATGCAGCTATTAAAGTCTTGTTAGTTTCCATAACAACCGCAACTATCAAACAGAATTCTTCAGACAAAACCATGCCATGACTATTGTATAAGAAACTCAAAGGATATTATGTTTGAAGTACATGTCTTCAAAAGTCTTAACAGAAAATATTCAAAATAATCTCTCTTATGGTACGCTCAATTCCATTAGAGCATCTCTTTCCTTAATTATAGGCCCTAAGGTAGGGAAGCATTATCGAATTAAATGATTTTTTCAATGAATATCAAATATAAAACTTTCTACTCCAAAATATGATTTTACTTGGGATCCAAGTTTTGTCTTATCTTACCTTTATAAGCAGTACCCTATCAACATCTTGTCTCTAAAAAAATCACTTATAAACTTGTTACTCATTTAATTTTAATCACAGCACAGAGAGTTCATACATTAACCTTCATTGAATTGGACAATATTTATAAAAAAAACCTGATGGTTATGAAATAAAAATTCCTTACTAAAAACTTCTGACCAAAATAAAATGCAACCTTTGCTACAAATTCCATACTTTAAAGAAAAGCCTCTCTCATGCGTAACTGCGGTACAAAAGTGTTACCTTGAACAGACTAAGGGCATTAAGGAATCAGAATCCAAATTAATATTGACATGCAAGAAACCCTATCATCCTGCAATTTCTTAATCCATAAGTCGTTGGATAAAGACAACTCTGTCTAATAATGGAATAGATACATCTATGTTCTCTTCTTATTCTACCCGACACACAACAACGACGGTAGCTAACAGAATGGGAATCAGCACTGACACAATAAAACGTACAGCAGGTTGGTCCGATAAGTCAACTACGTTTAACACTTTATGTATTACAGATTGCTTTACAATCTTAAATGTTTAGCTTAATAATACATAGTTATGTTAAAAACCATTTTCTATTATAATAATTTGTTTATTAATACATAGTTTTGTTAAAAACATCTATTGTAATAATTTTGTTTCATTTGTATGTTGTGAAAAGGAGTTCATCAGTAAAAAACTGCAGTGTAACTGTGTCTAAACTTTTCTTTAAACATCTGCCTATGATCATTGAGAACAAGGCGTGGAATATAATTGATAGATCAAACGAATTTACCTTAAGTGAAGTTCGATCTCAATTATATGAAACGCCTTGTTCGAGATGATCGAACCCATCTCAACCCAAAAATAAAATGTGTGGAAAGTTCATTTTATTAGCATTATGTACATCCCAGGATCATCTCGAAGTTTAAATCACAATACAGCTTTAAAATAATGACATTAAAGGCTAGAGTTGGGAGCGGCGTAGCAGGAGGAGAAGAGAGGGCAGAGTTGGTACAGTTATAAAAGGAGTTTTTTTTAGAATGTTATCTCTTTAAAATACGTGCTAGCTAAGCAGGAAAAGGAGGGGTACTCTATGATCATCTCGAACAAGGCGTTTCATATAATTGAGATCGAACTTAACTTCAGGTAAGTTCGTTTGATCTATCAGTTATATTCCACGCCTTGTTCTCAGTTACACTTAGAAATAAAAACATTATAGCCAATATTAATTTTTGAATTTTCGACTTTAACTGTATTTTGGAAACCAGCAATATGTTATCTTAGTATATTTCGATTAATCGTCTTATTTTCAATCAGAGAATCTTTAATTGATCTGTGTCCCATTCTTAATAAGACCCTGTATAAACGATAAACCTATATAAACGTAAGTAAACATTGATTATAGGTTTAAGGAATTGATTTCAAAACACAGGGTATACATTTTTTACGATTATGTCGAAACTACTGGCATTGGAATAATGTTATTGTGGTTGGTTTTTAATACATAGGTAAATGTTTTTTGTACTTCATCATTTTCAAATCAACATATTCTGAAAACGGTACACAGTATCGAGTTTTACCAAGAGTCCCGTTTTGGTGCAAAATTGAATGACGTTTGAGTTTACATAAAATTTTGACTAGAAGATTTAACCTCAAAAAAAAATGTTTAAAACTACTCCGTACGAATCGTGTAACTAGCGCCCTTTATGAGACAGATATAAAAACAAATGTATGCAATGTGCAGAGATAACAGGAGATGTAGTTACTTACAAATATCGTGCTGTCGTGATTAAGACATATTCTAAGGGACACACTAGGGTATAATATCCGCTGTTGTCATATGCCTATTTCATTATTCTCGTTTTGTTTACAAAATTATTTACATATATTAAAAAAGCTAAAATAAGTCAACCTATTTTACTGCAACTGAACCCAAAAAATGTTGAATAATTTGTTATATCAAATTTAACTAAATTAGATATAATTTCACTAAATTAGATGTAATTATTTTCAATAAATTCCAAAACTTGTTAGTGGTATATTGGATATTAAGTATTTTTTACGAGATGTGGCAACAGCTAGTATTTTGTAGGCGGGGCATATTACGTTGTTTATTGTGAGCTTAGACAACGGAATATAAAATATTCATTCATAATTCCATCAACTTGTTTTGACAGTTGGCGTTGTAGAGATTGTTTAGTGTTATTGTTCATCGGATTTTCTCAGTTTTTTCTTGTGAAAGTGATTTCCCATTATTTTGTTAACATACAAACTTTAAAAATGGTGAAACAGTGCAAAATTTGTAAAAAACAAGACAAATTGGACCCAAATTCTTCGTTTCATATGTAAGTATTTATAGGTTAGGATTTACTTATCATAGACGTACCAATTACGAAAAGTATCTTATATATTTTTAAATTATTAGTATTATTAATGTTTTGAATTAACCATGGTTGTCAATTAGCCTTAACAAAGCAGGAGAAGATGCAAAATTTTAAAATTGGTACTGGGAATATTCCTAAAAATCTCAAAGTACCTAGTTAATCTTATGTAAAAATCGAATTTGTGTAAAAATTCTGCATTTTTTTATTAAATCTCTTTAAAACGGGTTTTAAAATGATTTAATTTAATTGAAAAAAGTTTCATAGGTAGTGTTATTTGGCAAAACTTTTGTTTTTAGTACCTAGGCATGTCAAAAAATTATTGTTATTTCACTGTACAAAAAAATCTGATGTGTCCAACACATGACTTTCCTATCTAGTTATTATAGGCTTTTTCCGGTTATTTTGTACAACCTATTGCAGCATCTCTATAAATGTTTAGAGGATAAACTAAATATATACATTGTCCACATACATCTACAATTTCATTTTTTTATAGCTGGCCATATCGAGATGGACTTTGTTTATTAAATTGGAACCCCATTATTTTTTTTTTTTTTATATTCTTAAAGTACATAAAAAAATAAGAAACTTTTGATGGAAATATTTTTTTTGTTCGACTTTTAATTTTTGAGTAACAGCTACTTGAAAATTTTGCTGGACGAAAAAAAAGTTGACCATATTATGGTTAGCTATAAAAAACGATTTTAGCCAAAACTTTTTCCCCACAAAACTATAATACTTTCGTCTGAAACGTTTCTTTTATAATAGGCGGTCTTTAGCTGTAACACTTTAATTTGAACACCCGGTATATTTTAGATCTTTGAAATCCCTTGTTTCAGCGGATAAACATTATTCTATCAAAACAGCAAAAATAATATTTAGCACTTAATTTTAAATAGGTACATTTTTTTTTTTTAGAAATAATTCAGAACATTACTGTCAATTTCATAAATAAATAAAATAGGAATAAATATTTTACTTGTAATTTTTAGCTATTGCATTCAGGTAGAATTTTCATGAACTAGTTTGATAAAACCTAATTTAAAAGAAATACTCTCTTAAAACTATAATCTATGGATTTATAAAGATTATTTACATAGGTCCATAAATACATATTGATTACCTACCTGTTTAGAATTTTATTTTTGTTTTGATATAGAAAATAGGATTAAAACAATTCCAGGAAATAGGATATAAATTGTTAATTTATAAATAAGGGATTGATTGATTCATTGGAAATACCAACAGTTTACACATTGAGGCAGATAGTTTTGAACATGGATTTTAAAAGAATATTTACATTATTATTTTCTTTGAGTTTTATAGTGTGACGCCTCTTAGTTTTATGTAAAAAAAATATTTATTATTTATCTATTCGACACAAAAATAACTCATTTTAATGTATATTTAATCTCAATAATTGAATATACTGACGATTAGTTTGACACAATTGTCACTTATTTAACATTTTAAAAAGAATTGTATTGGGTGACCAAAATATGAACTACCTAGAACAGATATGAAATATATCTGTTTAAATGAATGCAATAGCATACTTTTTCGTTTTGTATTCTGTACGTAGATAAGCTAATATCCATGTGGACTAAAAAAAATTATTGTTTGATCTAAGAACAAACCCTGGATATTTAGAACCAGTGACTTTTATAAATTAGCGACAGCAAATTTAATAGTATTATTTTATTTATTATCGTATATTTTTTAATTAGCTTCAATTTTTTTATTTAGATAACTTTTGTACGGCCCGATTAAACTCTGGTGCATATAAGAAATATATACAAATTCCTATCATCTGTAAAAAAAGATGCCTTTAAAAGTCTTCTAAATTTATATATCGTTAATGAATTAAAAACTCAACGAATTTTGCAGAAAACATATGTGTACTACTGCTCAATATATCTATATTAAAATACAAAAATTTTTACGGGGTTAAAAAAACATAAATTTTTAAATAATTTAATTTATCCCGTTCCTGGGGTACGCCAATGCAATTTATTTATACTCCGCTGCGACTAACAAACGTGTACGGCCTTCAGTCCTGCAGTATATCCCCTCCCTTACCTCACACATCACGTCTTTCCTCTCCTGATCACCAAATCGACTAATTTGATGTTGGCATCATAGATATTCTATTTTATGAATGAGTAGTTATATCTCCCTTGTTATCTCTGGCAATGTGTCAGCTTCCAAAACATATGCCGCGTTTGAGAATCCACATCGGATGCATTTTTTACATCTCGAGCGTTTTTTTATCCACATCGGACACATCTACTACATCTACATCTGCGTTTGTTTATCCCAGATGTACCTGTTCAGATTACATTTTTTACATCTCGATTTGAAATGAGATGTAAATGAGATGTTCGTTCCATGCCAGAAAGTAAGTGTTCTGTGAAGCCAAGTTTGTCAATTTATCCTTTGTTTATGCTATCATGAATATAAAAGTGATTAGTTTGTTTAATTTTTGTTTAGATTTCGTTGATTTGTAGTCTCAAAAGTCAATTTTAAAAAGTATAAACTTCTAACTTGTCATTGACATTTTATCACGTGACCAAATAAAGTCTAGAGCGTTTGTTTATTACATCTACATTTAGATCTAATTCTCCATCACGTGATAAAAAATTCACAACATCTCAGATGCATCCGATGTGGATTCTCAAACGCGGCAATATTTGTATAAAATTTCATGATAATATTGCCAGTTGTATTGACATAATCGTAAAAACCGTGTATAATTTTTTTTAATACACTGTATCTTTAAATCGGATGCCGTTGCGAACATTTTTTATAGAACAAATCCATTATTTTACAGTGTTCTACCTATTCTAGCAACGGAGCCACCTTTTTTTAACACCCTGTATATCTAGGGAGACCGACTAAGGTAGCCTCATGTAGTGATAGAAAAAAGGACGAGTGTCGAATCTGCACTGACGTGTTACCTTATTTAATTATTATGGCTAAACGCTACTAAAGCAGGTAAATTTCCTTTTCGTGACAAAAGAGAACGTGGAAAACTAAACAACCTAAAGTTTATTTCTCGTTTACTCCTTGTTCGCTGATTAGTCCGTTGTAAAACCACCTAAAAAAAATAACACCCAGTAATTAAATGGTTACCGAGATGGTACCGCTATCAATCCGTTAGAAAAAGTAGGCACAATCCTTTTATTAAAATAACGACAGAGCGAAACCGCCGTTTCGTCGAAGGTCATTTCGTTTACTCTGATTCGTTATATAAACGAGGGGTAAAAGGGTAACGATATCAGTTTAACTGTGACTTTAATACAATCAACATGAACACTTTGGTAAGATAATTCTACATCTTTTGAAAATTTCAATTCAATTTTGGTATCTCCAAAACATAATTATATGGAACGAAATTTTATATGTTCTATTTGTGAGACACGAGTGGATATGATAGCCATATGTCACGAAGGCGAAGTTTGAGCACAACTCCGTAGACGGGCAATCAACTCGAGTCGTCTAGTATATTTTTTCTACGACTCACTTATTAAAAATATACAAAATTTTAAAAATAATGTTTAGGTTATTGAGATAAAATAACTATTTTAAAGTTAATATAAAAATTTTAAAAGTTGGATGAATTTTGTTCGAAACACGTTTGTTTGAAAACCCTTAGTTTGAAAATACGTTTCTTCGAAAAATCCTAGTTCGAATATACTATTTTTCGAAAAATCTTAGTTCGAAAATTGTTTTGTTTGACAAAGTATAGGTAGTTTGAAAATTATTTTCTTTTTTTTTATTTTTCTTATTTTATGTATAATTTTTTTTGCGAAGCAACCAGTGATGACTCCAGGCCGCACAGGTTAGATGATTTAGTTAAGTTTTTTAGTAGTTTATATAGAAAATAAATAGAACATACTTATATTTTCTTTAATATATTTAACATTTAGATTCAACCATAATAGTAATTTTTGCAACAAGAGTGAATATAAACAATCCACTCGAGTTATACAGTATATTTTTTCTACGACCTATTAACAAAAATCTACAAATTTAAAAAGTTATTTTAGGTAATTAAGACAAAATTTTAAAATAATTTATGACTTTTACTAATTTATAAAATAAAATAAACGTAAAAATAGCTATTTGTGTAATATGAGCAGAAAGTAGCACGTTGGTAGTTGAGACAGAAAGTTGCCGCGCGACGTGTTAATGGAGCACGGCAGTCTGTCGAAACTGCCAAAGGATTTTCTACTCGAGTTACACCAAAATAAAATAAATAATTTAATTTTATTAGGAATGGGTTACCTTTTTTCGTTATAATATTGTCAGTTTATTTGACATAAGCCTACTCTTTGAAGATAAAAAAATGTTTTAGTACTTACATGTCGGTAATTATTTATGATTTAATCATTTAATTATTTACGAAAAATACTGTTGGATGATTTAAAATATTAGGAAGTCAATTAAAATATTTTTGATTAGCCTACATTTTGTTTTAATATACTAACTAGCTATTTTTAATTTAATTTAAACGAAAATAGAAAATATAAATTCTGTGCAAATAATGACGAATTATGATGGAAAACGTCAACTTTCTAGTAAGATTTGAATGTGCAAAAGCCTACTTTGGATAGTGATCGTAAAAAAAAATTTAATTAATCGCCAGTCCATATTTTAACCCGGGCCTCTTGCTTGGAAGACAGATGTCGTATCGTCACCTCCATCTTTACATTTAGGATTTTAGTTTCAATGCTCGTAATCAAATTAATTTCATATAGTTTTATTAAAATTTAGGATTTTTTTTTCAACATGTGGACCAAATGAAAATGGCATTATTTATCAATTCTACTTGAAAATAACTTATTTTAATGTATATTTAATCTCAGTAACTAAAAAATATTCTAATAATTAGTTTGACAAAATTGTCAGTTATTAAAAATTTTAAATATAATAGTAGTTGGATGTCTAAAAAATTAACTGTGATTGGTGGATTTCATTTTTTGCAGTGTTCTCACTACCTTCCAGATAGCACAAATACGTCTTATGAATGTTCTGAAAACGTCCTGCTTGGACATTCAGGACATCCTTAAAACGTCCATTTCACGGACTTGGACGTCTTATGGACGTCTTTGGAACGTCCATTGTTATTAATCAGGATGTCTTGAACGTTCATTTAAAAACATTCTATAGACATTTTCAAAAGCTCAAATAAGGAATAACAGCATGTTTAAGGAAATTAGTGAAAATAATGAATAATTTCAAAAAAAATTATTTCGAAGCAAATAACCTATGAATAATAAAATTATTAAAACTTTTTCGTCAAATTCATCCTCTACTTTGCTCTTTTCAACCATGCCTGGATTGACAGCAATTGTTTTTTTTTTCTTGATTTGGCCATATTTGCCTTCTCAGCTGAATCTGAAAATAATTTAATCGCTTATTCAAAATAAAAGGCCAAATCAATATGAAAATCCAATCTGTTTGTTTAGGTTTGCCCTGCTAGACATTATGAATTCACTAACCTTTTAGCTTTGTAGTATTCACTGGAAAACTCCTTTACTTTGCTCTTTTTAACCATGCCTGGATTAAGTGCAGTTAGTTTTTTCTTGATTTGGCCATATTTGTCTTCTCAGCTGAACCTGAAAATAATTTAATCGCTTATTTAAAATGAAAGGCAGATCAATATGAAAATCCAATCTGTTGGTTTAAGTGTACCCTGCTAGAGACATGAATTTACTAACCTTTTAGCTTTGTAGTAATCACTGGAATATTTCCACCTTTCTCAGACATGAAAATGGTACAAACTGCAAAAAATTAAAATTAATCGACCACAAACTCACAGAGTCGAATTACAGTCAAATGGAATGATAGAACTTGTATAATATGTATATACCATTTAGTCATAAACATTGAACACCATGTTTTTCTTTTTTTTTAATAAAACCTAAGCCCTGAAAATATTTCAGTGCTTGAATCTTAATAAAAATAAAAAATAAAATGTCACTTGTCAACAATGTCTTTTTCTTGCAAACGACCTTCTTTGTTTTTGTCTATTTGGCCTTCATTCAATTGGATATTGGGAACAATGTCATCTTTAATAATTATTTATATTATCTCATTATATATGTTTTTTTATATAATATAACCAAATAATAATACAATGCGAATGTGAATCCATGGAAATATAGTGATGCACGTAGAATGACGTTCTGCAGATATCCATTTCTTGACGTCCCGAGGATTTACTAAACTGGACATACTTAAAACGTCCAGAATTGGTCCTGGACTTACAAACGATAAATGGACATGTAATGGACGTCCTTAGGACATCCTGTGCTATCTGGGATAGAATAGATATGAAATATATTCGTTCAGTTAAACGCAATAGCACACTTTTTTTGTGTTGTAGTCTATGCGTACATAAGCCAAAATCCTTGTGGGTATAGAAAAAAATCACGTTTTTTAATTTTTTAAAAATAATATTTTTCGAAAAAACTTTCTTCGAACAAAGTTTTCTTTTAAAAAATCTTTGAATATAAGTTTTTCAAACAAATGTATTTGAACTAACGGTTTTCGGACAAATGTGTTTTGAACAAAATTTTTCGAACAATTTGAAATTATGAATTTTATTAGTAATAAAATAAATGTTTCCCATGGATTAATAAATTATTAATTATATTTAATCTCACTACCTAAAAAATATACTGGCAATTAGTTTGACAGAATTGTCACATAAAATTTTAAAAATTTCGTATTCATATAGTATCCTTTCTAGAATAGATATTAAATTATATCCGTTTAAAAGACTGTACATAACATAGGTAATACGTTGGTGTAGAAAAAGTTTATTTACATTTGATTATATTATCTCGAATGATATTAAAATATAGCATCCATAAACTAAATTATTCTGATTATATGTCCCTACTTATTGAATTGTCTTTACTTTGTGACTGAATCTTTTTTGGTTTTGCTTTTTTTTTCCATTTATAGTTTTTCGAATTGGGTTCTCTTCGCAACCTCATTTCTGTCATCTTTGTAGTATCCAAATATCGTTTGCATTTAAATATTGTTGGACGGACTATTTTATTGTATACTTCATTAAACATTTCCTGGTTTCCTAAAATTGGTATTTTTTATGATAAGTAATTATTTTAGTCTTTTTGCCTTGTTTCCTATGTATTCATAAGTTATTTAAATCTCCAGATTTTTTTGAGTAATTTTATAATTCTGTTTTTTTTTCCTTCTTTTATTACTTTATTGAATTCCATAATTTTTATTTTCTTGATATTAATTTCCAGTTGAAGATTCACTATTTCTATTATCCACAAGTTTACTAAATGTTACATAAGTTTTCTTGACTTGGCTATTAATACGATACTATTGTGTCATAAAAGACTTTTTATATACAACAATGGTTTATGTCTATAAGTATTTGGCCAAAGCTGTCTACCTGTTATAATCCGTTTTCCTAATCAAAACTATACGTACAATTATATATTTTCTTAGAGTTGTCATTTAAAAAACAAATAAAATATTTTTTTTAGTTTAGCCAATCTATACATTTTCCCAAATATTCATATTTTTGGGCTGATTAATAGCTAATTAGAAATTAAGTTTCATACATAAATTTGTTTTCTCCGTTCAGTAATGTCTTGTCTTTAAAGTATCAATAATGTGGCCTCACTTAGGCCTCGTTAGGCACATTGTACATCCTCCATGAGCATATATGTACTGCCTCTCAGTTCATCAAAAAACCTGCTGGTTAATAATGTCGCCGAGAGGTGTCTCTAGATACCCCATTCTCCAATTTCCCTATTACGAGATATTACTTGAGAGAAAGTGACCATTTTGTGAACTTCTATTATCTAGATTGTAAATGTCCAATTCAAAGATTGGACGATTCCAACTATTTGTTTAACCATTTCTTCCATGCGTTCCTGCCTTTTGCTAGTCTCCTATTTTCTATCAGTGTTTTTACTCCTTGATTTTTTATTTATTTATTCTTCTTAGGTATCTTTTCGTAGGACTTCCTCGCCTTCTATTATTTTATCTTTTTTTTTATTTCCAATTTTAATATTGAGATTTCATTTGTTTTCTGTCATACCAACTAAGCAGTTTAAAGCTGAAAATAGGTTTAATTGGTTTTTGTTGTAGTTTATTAAAGTAACGTCATCTTAGCTTATAAACCAGCTTACTATTAGGAAGTAGTTAATAATATCTTCGGATAATATTTTCGCCTTCACGTTATAGGATTGTGGAGTATCACCCTGTATTATTTTATTTTAATTTAGTTAATCATTTGGAACTCGGAGTTCGCCGTCCATCACAATTCCACTGAGAACTATATAATCTTGATGGTTGAGCAATCAATGACGAACTCCTGAAGACTATTTAGCTTCAACGTTTGTCTAGTAAGCACTAAACCAATAACCATTAGATACATTGGCTGAGATAGCAGATAAAATGCATTCAGTCAATCTTCCAATAATAGCGTCTACTTCAACCTCGCAACAGTTAACAGTTAACAGAACAAATAAAAATTTTAACTGAAGAAGTAAACAAGCTCCATACTTCAAGACAAAGATTCAGATATAATTTATTTTCATATTTCCGCAACAGATTTAGAAAAAAATTCCTGATTTGTTCGTATCACAGTACAATTAAAGAAAATGGTCAGAAATGCACAGCTGCTTTTTTTCTTCAAATACGCAAAACTAGACGAAATTCTCACATTAGCGGTGAATAATGGGTCCGAAAATTCCAACCGCCTTCAAGTACAAGACAAACATACTGGCATTATATTTTTGGTAGATACAGAAGCGAATTTTTCTTTTGTAATTTCTAAACCAAACGAAAAGAAAAATAAATTAACCCTAAATTTATATGTCGCAAACAATAGTATCATAAATACATATTATGGTCAACCTTTATTACTCTAGACTTAGCACTACGCCATCAATTTCCCATTACATTTACAATAGCTGACGTTTTAATATCACTATAAGATGCAGATTTCCTAAGACGGTATGAGTTGTTAGTCAATATTCGTAAAAAACGTCTTTTAGGTGAAGTAACTACCCTTCCAATCCCATTCTACATAACTTACCACCGAAAGTGTTTATCTAGAATTAGACCATAAGATATCAAATCTTATAACGAATTATAATTTATCGTCTAGTAGTTAGTTTGAAATATAAATCAAAAAATTTTCCCCACACGGGTGTGAAAGAGAAAGACAACTTATAACATCTCTAGCTTGGCGGCGATACAATATTTTCGATCTAGAAACGAAAAGAGAGATCCAGATACAGTCTAATAAATATTAATAAAGACTAAGGAGTAACGTCCGAGCACGAAGAAAGCAGCAGAATACAGTAGCCTCCCTTAGACAAAAATAAAAATCGCTACTTTAAAATTAGAAAACTAATCAGCTTTTTTGAAAATTACAAATGTCTTTTTAGACCTAAAGATAACTATTTTAATTTTTCAGGTAGTACTCGCTTTCTTCGCCCTCGCAGCTTCCGCCTCTGCCTCTGGCCTCGGCCTTGGTCTTGGTCTTGGTTTGGGACACGGTGTACACGGTGGATGGGGTGCATGGGGTGGACACGGACCCTCTGGAGTCGTAACTGGAGCCGGAGCCGCCGGACCATCTGGAGTCGTAACTGGAGCTGGAGCTGCTGGACCTTCAGGAGTAGTTAACGGACATGGAGCTGTAGGACCAACTGGACCCAACGGACACGGTGTATGGGGATTGGGATTGGGACACGGAGGATTGGGTGTTGGAGTTGGCGCCTTGGGACTTGGACATGGATTAGGTCTTGGTGTCGGTCATTTGGGTCTCCACGGTTAAGTTACAGGGTTGTCTTGTATAGAAAAATTTGTTGATTGTTTAATATAATATAAAATTTGAACTGATGTAAAATAAACATAAACATTGTACATACATATATTTGTGTGTTTTACTATTCAACTATAGACCCTGCATTTATCTTCCCTTTACCCTGCATGTATTTTGCCTTTAAGTTCTTAAATGATATTAAATAATCGATGCTTACACATTCACTTTTCAGTATCCAGTAGGAAAAAATAGAATATTTTCGACGGATCTTTACGTTTTGGGATCCTCTAAATTTGTTTGGATTATTTTTTGTCTCTAATCAATCTATCTTTGTATCTTCTCTATGTGTATGTATCCACGCTAACTCAAAATCGGACTAAGAGAAAAATACCAAGCTGTTGTTCTTGATGTCATTCTTTACCATTTTTATCAAATAAATGATTGATGAATAATTGAAAATTTGAATTTTCTCAATATTTTCGTTGGCAATGTTCAAACTGGAAATACGCCATCTGGAGGAAATTTTCAAAAGATGTCTACAGTAGCGAAATTCTACTACGTCAGCGGATTTTCAGCTTGAAAGAGCATTTTTTAAATTTTAGTTCATTTATCGATTTTGTTTAAAAATTAGTTCATCAGTTGGCAACATTGGTCTTGTTGTGTTGTCTGTTGTCACAGACATTGATTTTTATCAATTCGAAATTTTATTGTTTGTGAGCATTAAATTTATTTATTTCTTATAGTATGTGATAACTGTTGTTTGAAATCTCTTCTCAATACTGGATACGGTTCAAACTGTGTGTAATGTGGGATGGTTTGGAATTAAAAACCCTTGATTATTGTACAAAACTAGGCACTTATTTTAAAATTTATATAAAAACTGCTTTAGTGATCAACTGTATTTTAGTTTAATATGAATGTTGTGTGTATATTCAAAAATGGAATGCTTCAAAACGATACGAGAAGTGTATCTATAGAATGTAAAATTGGCAATTATGAGAGGGTCGACATGCGAAAACGGTGGATTTTTATTTGAAAAATCGAAAACAACCTTTTACATCAATGCCAGTGTGTTCTTGCATTTCGCAGATGAATATTTTTATTCATTTGAAGGTAATTGGTTTATATGAAATGTTTTAAACCTGTTGGATATTATTATAGTGTTTTAATACATCTAAAAACAGTTAAAAAATCACATATACGGAAGCCCGCCCAAAATTTACACAATGTAAACAAACAGGTGACAAATGAAAGGCTCGCGAAAATTAAACTTTTTGTTGTTTAGTTTTATTGTGGCAAAAATAAAATTATAATTTACTTTGAATTTTTTACCTCTTTGAGAGCAAATATACATTCTAACCAGCAATTTTCAATCATAAATTATTTTTCTACGTTTCATGGTTCACTGTCTAAAAATGTAATCGTCCCAGGAATCTCTACAGGCAATGAAGATCTGAAACAATGTTTCGAGTAAAATGTACGTGAATATTGTTAATATTTAATTCATAGTCTAAACACTTTCTGATTAGATGAACCGTACTCAATTGACTTAACAACTTTACCGTCATGTATTCGACATCAGTATTTGTAAATGAAATACGAATATAATCGCTACCTATTCGCGATTCAAACAAAGCGATACGCCCTCTAGAAGAAATTTGTAGAAGGTGACAAATGACAGGCGCGCAAAAATTAATTTGAATTGCGTATAATGATTTGTATACGGAAACTGCCATTTAAGGTTTATATGAACCAATGAGGTTGAATACTATGGAGATGACATGCCAAAAAAAAACGACACCCCTTCCCCCTCTCTTAGTGGTCATGTCATAGTTGTCAAAGAGCTGTCAGAACTTTGTTAAAATTTAAATATTTCGACGTTATTTCTATGTTAATAAGTGTTTTTTTTTTTTTGAATAATTTGTATAAAAATCATGAATAAGTGTGCCAAAATTAATTGTAAAAACTCTTCAGTGAAAGAGCGTAAGAAAATATCTAATTTAAGTTTTCATAAGTAAGTATAAGGAGTGTACTTAGAATTTTTTTTAGAATGCTTAACTTTTTTTTATTATAGGTTTCCAAAAGACCCACAATATCTCAAAATTTGAGCCTAAACCGAATAGCATGTTGTGCTCTATTCACTTCAAGGAAGAATTTTTTGATAAGAGTGAGTTTAGGGTCAGATTGAAGAAGAATGCTGTTCCGACAATAAATGAATGTTTAGTTAGTATATACTTTATTTACAATAAAACTTAAATAACTAACTTAATAAAGAACATTGGCTTGACTAACTTTATAATAAAGACAAATAACTATAATAAAACTTAAATAATTAACTTTATAATTAAACTTAAATAATTAACTTTATAATTAAACTTAAATAACTAACTTTATAATTAAACTTAAAAACCAACTATAATTAAACTTAAAAACCAATTTATAATTAAACTTAAATTACTAACTTTTTAAGTAACACATAATTTAGAATAAAATTATTTAGAAGCAGTTTTTATTAGATTCTAATTTCCTATTATTATACCGTTTTGATAATGAATATACTGTATAATAATAAATACTGTTGATGTATTTTTATTATTTGTGGCCATCACTCACTACTATGTACCTCCTCATCCTCATGATATAAAATAATATGCCCGCTCACGTACCACATTACAATTATTATTAATATTAAATGAAACATTAAATTGATGTTCCTTAATTTAAAAACCTGCCGACTTTGTTCACAATACAAAATAAATATAATTTAAAACATATTACGAAGTTAATGATATTTAAAAATGAGTAGTTTTGGAACTTAAACTAGTAGTGTTTGTATCATGGATCTATATTTAAGGCTTCATAACATACCAAATCTTGTTCCAGACTAACCCATCCATACCTACACCTCCTCCTCCAAAAATCAGGATCCTATCAAATATTCTTATTAAACTAGCAAATCAAACCAGTCAGATCGAATTACCTGTACCCTCTACTTCTTCTCTAAATATTCCATATGAAGAACCGCTGACGCCAAAGAAACAAAAAATATTACAAGTGCAAAAAGAAAGCAAAAATTAAAATTGCTAAGACGACAACTTTTTTGAAAAGTGAATAAAATTGCCAACTTAAAAAATATGTTAAATGATTTAAGTAAAAAACGTTTGATACAGAAAGATGAGTTAGATATAATGTCAAAACTTGGGACCCCATCGAGATATGTAGCAGGCAATTAAAAAAAAGTCTAACCTACCATTGCCTAAGAAGTATTCAGAAGAGCTAAAAGTGTTTTCCTTAACTCTCCACTATTACTCACCTGCTGCTTATAATTATGTAAGAAGAACATTTGACACTTGCTTACCACATGTCCGTACAATCAGACGATGGTATCAAAGTATAAAAGGTGAGCCTGGATTTACAAGTGAGGCTTTCAAATGCCCTACAGATTAAATCAAATTCTTCCAATGAAAAAATAATTTGTGCACTTATTATGGATGAAATGACCATTCGTCAACATGAGAAGTTTGTTGGAAGCGAACGTAGAAGTTATAGTTGTGTAGATGTAGGAACGGGTGCAAATGAAACTACGCTTGCAAACAATGCTCTTGTTTTCTTATTAAATTGTGTAAATGGAAGCTGGAAAATTCCAGTAGGATATTTTTTTAATTTCAAGTATGACAGGTGAACAGAAAAAGGGGCTGGTATTGGAATGCTTAAAGAAATGTTATGAAGTAGGTGTTAGTGTTGTAAGTTAAACATTTGATGGTGCTTCTAATAATCTAACAATGGCCAAACTCTTAGGCTATAATTTACATCATACAACTTTAAAAACTAGTTTCAAGCATCCATCAAATAATGAAGAAATTGTTATATTTTTAGATCCGCCACATATGCTAAAGTTAATTAAAAATACTTTAGCAGAAAAGTATTAATTTATAAATGAAGAAAATAAAATTGTTGAGTGGAAGTATTTCAAACAACTTCACGAATTACAGGAAAATGAATCTTTCAACTTAGCAAATAAGCTAAACTCGCAACATATTGCTTTTAAAAACAAAAAATGAAAGTTCGTCTTGCAACCCAACTATATAGCGAAAGCGTCGCAACTGCCTTAGATTTTTGTGCGAACGTTCTACATATTGAAGATTTTAAAAATGCTGGGGCGACAATTAATTTTATTAGAAAAATGAACATTCTGTTTGACATCCTGAATTCACGAAATCCTTTGCAATTTAATTATAAGAAACCTCTATCTGAAAATAATTACAATAATACATGTATTTTTCTTGACTCTGTCGATAAATATATTAGTTCTTTAAGAACACATGCTGTCGATAAACTTCTATTAGAAACTGATAGATCCACTGGCTTTCTAGGTTTAAAAATATGCATTGCAAGCCTAAAATTACTATACAATAATTTAATTGTAGAAAATAAGTTTTTAAAATTTTTGCCTTTGTACAAAATTTCACAAGACAATTTAGAATTATTTTTTTGTTCAATACGGTCTCATGGAGGTTTTAACAATAATCCTACAGTCAGGCAATTTCAGTCTGCATATAAAAAAAATTTAGTTCATGTTGAATTAAGAGATAGTTTCCGTGGAAATTGTATTCCTTTGAAGGAATTAACTATTTTAAAGTACAATATAACAAGCCAGTTAAATGTTACTTCAAAGGAATATGCAATATCTGATAATATTGACGATTTTGAGAAAGTGAATGTTATTGAAAATGATCATGATTATTTACCAGATCCAGTCTCCTCCTTTTCTAAATATATAATCACTTACATTTCTGGATATGTTGTTTATTATTTAAAAAAGAAAATCATTTGTGAACAATGTCTAGATGCTTTAATAAGTAAAACTAGAGATTTGTTTCTATTTTCATTCATTGATATAAAGAATAAAAATGGTTTGCAATATCCATCGGAAGATGTAATAAACATTTGTTTAAAATGTGAAAAAATATTAAAAATTATGAAAGACTCTAAGAAAAAAATATCAGTTGATATCATCAGCACATTAGTTCTAAAAGAATTCATAAATTCTAATGTCTTTTCGAAAATTATGCAGCACAGTTTGGACCAGTTTGTGTTGAATAATCATAGAATATTATTAATCAAGTGCATAGTTGATAAATATGTTAGTATCCGACTAACATATCTCACTAAAACTAGAGTTAATAAAGCTGCTAGCATAAGACATCAAAACAACAAAATAGTGTTGTTTAAAGGTCAATAAATATTTTTTTAAATAATAAAAAAAATTTTGTAGTGTCTTATTAAGAATGGGACACAGAAAAACTGAAGAGTTACCAATAATTTTATCAAATTTGGCAAAAGTTTTTGGTGTCATAAGATACGTTACACTTATTTGAACTATAATTATATATTTTTTGATATTTTTTAAGTAAATCATATAGGTACTTTTGTTGGGAACTTATAAGAAACTTCAAAATTAAAATGAAGAATATTCACATTCTAAGCATAGTCTTATTTTTAATCAGACTCATCAGTTGTTCTGTATCCGTTTCTCAATGAGACACCTTGTATATAAACTTCCCACTTGAACAATTTTATATTTTTCAAGTATGTACAATACAGGTGTATCGGAAATTAAAGCAAAAAGACAACTTATAACAAAGGTTTAAATTTAGTAATGTCAAGTCATCCTTGCACCCTAAAAAAGTACCAATGAAGAAATTATTCCTCCAATGCAACCAAACAGTTATTTTTAGGATAAGATTTTGTGTCAAATGTTATCCACAGCCACAGGGTTTCTTTTTAAATGGCATGACATTCAAAATTTTGGTCAAAACAATTTTCATCATGCACTTTTCTTGGAAATTCACAATGCTTTATTAGGATTAGAAACACCAGTTTCTAGAAACTTTTTCACTATAACACTAACATTATTGATCAGAAAAAGTGGTTAAAGTTTTCTTTTTGTAATCACAAATCGCAACTGAATGCCTATTTTTAAAATAAATTATCTCTATAATATAGTTGTATGCTGTGCATCTGTGAAATTATTGTTTATTATATATAGGTACCAATTATAGAAATCTTTAGTAAGTACTTGCTTGCAATTTTAGTAATATATGTACCTACCTTATATAATTAATTATTTCAAACATAAATAAAACCAACAACTATTATCTGAGTCTTTTTAGTTCCGATTGGTTTTGACAGAGTAGTTTTGATCATGGTTTTCTTCCATCTACTTTAAACCATAAAGTCATATCTAGCTGAATTTTTGGTCTTTTTAAACTTTTGACTGTAGCGGGTCATATTTTTAATGTATGTCATCTGCAGCAGAAAGACCTTCATGTTTTACATTTTAAAAGTAATTAATTGTCCTTTCTACAAACTCGGCTGTATTTTTACTGAAATATATTTATTTACAATTCACGTAGTGGTTTGGTTTTTGGTTTGGTAATTTGATGTCATAATTCTCCTCATTGTCAGATTTTGACATTGGCAGCTTTGATCAAGACAAGAGAGTCCTTGAACGAAAAATCGTAGTTCGGGTTTTAGTTTTAAAGCACAAAGAGATTAATAAATCTGATGCACAGTGTTATGTTATGTTGATAATGGGGTGTTAATACACTGCGACCTAAAAGATCTATTGTGCCCCCTTCTGTCGCCACTGCACTAAGGAAATATCTCAATGCCTATAGCGACCCTTCCAATCCTATTTTCTCAAGGAAGTGTAGGATTTAAAGTGGCTTTAAGTTAGGTAAGTCTCCCTCTTCTATTTGATAGCCTCCTAGATATAGTGCCCTTGGATTCTGGAGTGCTACACATTCAGTTAGGATGTGAATGGAGGTTTCGTCCTCCTTCTCACAGAATCTGCACTCACTATCCTCTACTACTCTCAGTTTACTTAGGTGTCCTTTTAGTCGGCAGTGCCCGGTAAGGATCCCTGTTACAATACGTAGCCTGTTCTTGCTCAGGCAGATGCAGGCTTCCGATCTTTGTTGGTTATATTCACCCAGAAGTACCTTGGCCTGTCTCAGCCCCAAGAGATTGTTCCAATTATCGGTTCTTCTACTACCCAATTCTTTTTTAATCTCTTCTAATATTATGTTACTGCTGATACCGCAGAACGGCTCAGGTCCTACAAAGGGTGTTTGAGCCCCTTTCCTTGCAAGACTATCTGCAATCTCCTTACCCTGTATTCCGTTATGTCCCGGGACCCAAGTGAGAGTAACTCTATTTTTCTCGCCTAGCTCATTCAATTGTTCTAGGCATCTCCATACCATTTTTGAGCTGATTACGTAAGAACTCAGCGCATTGATGGCTGCTTGACTATCGGACATGATGATAATCTCTTGTCTATGATAGTTTCTCTCGATGTTAAACTGGATACACTTCTCGATGGCGTGAATTTCCGCCTGGAAGATGCTTGGGTATTTTCCCAAGCTTTCGGAGTGCTTGGTTCTCGGCCCATACACTCCTATTCCAGTTCCTTTTATGGTTTTGGAACCGTCCGTGTACTACTGAATAGCACGTCTTTCGGTTGCAAGCGCGATGGATTCTTGGCTCCATTCTTTCTTGCAGCCCAGCTCTGTGGTTTTGAAGTTTTTCACAAAACTGTACTTCTTTTGCATTTCATCCTGGGGCATGTCCCAGGTATCTTTAGTTCTGAAGCAAGTAGACTTTCGTCTGATTACTCCGCTCCTGATAATTCTATATCGTGTCCTTTTTGCCACATTCTCTATCATCAAATGTAGAGGGGTGAGGTTTAAGATCACCTCCATTGCGGCCGTAGGACAGGTTCTCATTGCACCAGTAATGCAAACACAGGCTAGTCTTTGTACTTTTGAGATATTAGCTCTCGTAGTAACTAAACTAGTTCTGTTACTCCAGGCTATAATAGCCCCGTAAGTGATAATTGGTCTCACTAATGCAGTATACATCCATCGCAGTATGTTTGGGTTACATCCCCATCGTTTACCCGCCATGTTTCTGCATACCATTAGGGCTTTTGTGGCCTTATTTACTACTTCCTTCTCATGTGTGTTCCAGAGAAGTTTGTTTTCCAGGGTTAGGCCTAGATATTTGACTTCATTTTTCCATTCTATATCTATTCCGTCTAATTTAACGGTTTTGAGATTAAGTTTTCTTTTCCTTGAAAAGGCTACTAGTGTTGTTTTTGTAGGGTTTATACTTCACGGCACCATCTTTTGGTATGTTCTAGTCCTCTTTGGACTATATCACACAGGATATTACTAAACTTGCCACTAGCAAATATGACTATGTCGTCGGCATAACCTTGACAGGGTATGCCGAGGTCAGTCAATATGCATAGAAGTTCGTCTACAATTAGGCTCCACATTAGTGGGGATAGAACTCCTCCTTGTGGACATCCTCTGGTTGTGCAGATGGAGATGGTGTCCTGTCCTATCTGTGTCTCTGCAGTTCTCGAAGATAACAGCTGAGCCATCCATCTGGATGTGATGTTATCTACTCCTCTGTATGCAAGTGCTCTTTTTACAGATTCGTGTGGCGTGTTGTCAAAAGCTCCTTCTATGTCTAGAAAGGCACACACGACCGTTTCTTTGTTTGTCAGTGCATCCTGGATTACATCAGTCAACTGTACCAGGGCAGTTTCTGTAGATCTTCCTGCTCGGTACGCGTGTTGGCTGTGGTGGAGTGGCACCCTCTCCAGGACTTCTGTTCTGATATAGTTATCAACAGCCTTCTCCATTGTTTTTAATACAAAGGATGTGAGGCTGATTGGACGGAAAGATTTAGGATGTGTGGTATCCTTTTTCCCTACTTTTGGAATAAAGGTGACTCTGGCCCTTCTCCATGCTTCTGGTATATATCCCAGCTCCAGACTGCTCCGGGATAGCCGGATTATGTGTGGTAGTAATTCCTCCTGTGCCTGCTGAAGCAGGGCAGGAAATATTCCATCCACACCTGGAGACTTAAACGGTTTAAAAGTGTTTACGGCCCACCTTAACCGATTTCTGCTGCATATATGCTTGGCCACTACAGCGGCCTCTCTTGGGGGTCTGCTTACCTTAGTTGTGTCCCTTATTAGAAAAGGTGTGCTTCCAGGAAAGTGAGTTTCGAGTAAGAGGCGAGCTCTTTCCTCCTCACTCTCCGTGAAGCTTCCATTTGGTTTCTTTAATGCCATAACTGTATCAACTCTCCCTTTTGCCAGGACCCTGTGCAGTCTCGCTGCCTCAGGTGTAGAGTTAATATCCTCGCAGAATTTTCTAAAGCTGTTACGTTTAGCTTTCCTGATTTCTTTGTTGTAGGTAGTAAGCGCCTCGGTGTAGCTCTGCCAATCTCCGCTGTGCTTGGCCCTATTATAGAGCTTCCGCACTTCGGATCGTAAGTTTGACAGATGACGGTTCCACCAAGGAGCATCCCTACTAGTCCTATTTCTTTGAATGGGGCAGCTTGATTCATATTCCTCAAGTATTGCCCCATTTAGTTCTTCGAGATCGCTTTCCAGAGCAAGTGGATGCCTTGGCTCCTTTTTTGTCTGGATACGTGCTAAATTTTGTTTTAGAATGGTGTTGTATTTGTCCCAGTCTGTTTTTCTAGGATTCCTCCTGAGGATCGTCTCAGGAATGTCGCTCTCTAACGTAAACACAATTATCTTGTGATCAGATAGAGATGGTTCACTCGATACCCTCCAGTTTTTAACTAGATCTTTAATGCTCGGTGTGCTTAATGTGATGTCTAATACCTCACTTCTTGCCCTTGTTACAAATGTTGGAGTATTCCCAATATTTTGCACAATAAGGTTCTTATTAAAAATATATTCTAAAAGTTGCTCACCTCTTTGATTGGTGTCGTTGCTTCCCCATACAGTGCTGTGCGCGTTGGCGTCGCATCCAAGAAGTAATGGCAGATGTTTTCTCTGGCAGTACTCCACTAGCCTCGATACTTCCGGGGGTGGTACACATGCGAAGTAACTAGAAGCTATTACTATGTCTTGCCGCCTCATCCCTAATTCCAGATATGCTCGAATTGGAACGAGATCACGCGTCATGAATTCTGAAAGACAAGAATATTTAATATTACTTCTTACCATTATGCATGTTCTGGGTACTTCATCACTAGTGTGATAAATTACCCTTGCATCCTTACATGCAAGTTCTCTTACCTGGTTTCCATAGACCCACGGTTCCTGGATCAATACGATCCCTAATTGATCTTTAGTGAATGTCCTAGATATCACAGCCGAGGCTCCCTTGGCGTAATGGACATTCACTTGGGCGATGTTGATGCCCGCCATTTTTCTCTCCTTTAATGGGGGGTGTTGTCCCCACCCGTGAGGGTGCGTTCCATATCCCTCTCTTCTGCTTCTTCATCAATTTCTACATCCTCAGATGAGTCTACGCAGATATTTGAGAGGTTAAGGCTCTCTATGCTCTCCACATCAGTCTCATCTTTGGAAGTACTAGGAGTTGGTTCTGTTGTTCCTCCCAGTTCCTTTAATTCTTCTTTCTTTTGAAGGCCGTGTACGGGGATTTTCCCGAATCGATAGTGGATAGTACATCCACTATCCTTGATCCGTTGGCAGGATAGGTCATCTATTCCTAACCTAAGGATCTGGCCTTTGCCCTCGTCTTTTTGACTGACGATTTTCCACAGTGTGGTCGATAGCCCCACATTCTGCGCTTCTATTAACTGTAGAAGCTTCTCTACAGGCTTCCCTTGACTTCTTGGGAGAAAGAGCGTGGTTGTATGTGCTTTCGGGATGTCGTCTCCCGCACATACCTCCAACTCCACTCCCTTCCAGTTGCTCAGGTGTGGTATTTTTGCCCTGAGCCATTCTGCTGACTGTGGGGTTTCACAGTCGATCAAGACCATTCCTGGCCGGAAGTGGATGCCTCCGAATTGGAGCTTATGCTCCCATCCAGCGAACATCTCTTCTACCAGGGCTTCTTCCACCAAGGTTTGTTCGTTCGCACTGAGGATGGTCTCAGGGAACCCCTTAGGTAGGATCGCGACCCGCTCCGTCTTCACGACAGTTGCATAACTGCCCGTAGCGGAAGTATCGGCCACTTTCCTTTTCTTTTCTTTTCTTTCCTTTGCGGTGGTGTAATGTTATTCCCGTCCCGCTTTCTTTTCAGATCCTTAGGATTGGTTTTACTTCCCTCTCCCTGGGATCTGTGCTCTACAGCTTTCTTTTTCGCTTCCTCCGGTGTCATGCCCTGAGCGAGGTAGCGAAGATATTACCGAACCCCTGCCCCACTGAGTCCATGCCTCACTTCCCTTCCACCAGGTTGTCCCAGTGGAGGTAGGGAAGGTAGCTTCCGTTTGGATTCTTTCTTGAGGGGAGCTTTCCTCGCCGATGAATGGTGAGAGGGGGATGGAGAAGATGGAGCGATGGTGCTCCTCTTCTCTTCTCCCTTCACCTCTTTCTTTTGTTCTCCCACTTCTCTCTTGTGAGGTTGTCTCACTTGAGAGGTTGAGGGAGGTTGATCGCTTCGGATGGCAGGCTCCGTTTGATCAGATTTGGTGGCGGTGTAGTCCCGCCGGGTTTGCTTAATTTTGTTTTCTTGCCCATGTAAATCCCACGAACAGCTAGGGATATAAAAGTCGACCGACGCAGAGCCCCGCATGCGCCGGCAAGGCTAGATACAAGAGGGTTTCGCCAGGTTCCCTCAGAGGAACGTTCGAAACCGCTTTCCCAGCGGCCATTCAGCCTTCAGCACGTTGCCTTACACCTTAGCTTGGGGTATTGATGGAGTGCCATTTAGTTAGTTAATAGTGCTGTTCATAGAGCAGCAATATTAACGTATCCAGCGGTGCCACGAGGAGGCACAGTGTTATTCGAACGTTGATTTTCGATCACACAGGTCATATATCGGACGGTTCCGGAGAAGACAGAACAATATAATAATATTAATCTCTTTTATGGTCTTGGCATTGGCTTGGTCGGAAAACGGTTAATAAATAATAGTAAATAGTGTAGAAGTCATAATTGCGCAATGTCATCAAATTAATTTCGAATCGATTATGTTGAAACAAATCTTAGGTAAGTAAGTCATTTAAAAGTTGTAATTCTACATACGGACTTTAATTATATTAGAATACGACCCTGCTTAGTCAACCATTTAGGCCACGCCCAGTGGGGTAATTTTTAATAAAACGTATCATATGCAAAACAATTGCCTCATGGCATCTCCATTAGTATTATACCTCCATGATATGAACCTACCTCCTCACTCGTTTGTGACTCTAGAGATGGCTCCACCTGTCGAATCAAATCATTGTACAAAGAACTAATAGTAATATCACCTCATGGAAGTTTCATTGGAGCGAAATGGATACTACCAATAGATGGCGCTAGTGAATTTGGATACGTCGACAGTCGCTTGCTTTGAAATGGGCGGACTTAAGGTCGAGCTGAAATATTTAACGGAGACCGATGGGTTATTCATTGTTTGGACTATTTTCTGGGTAATGGTTCTTATTGTGCGTAAGTGAATTTACGGGTAGTAGATATTGTGAATTAGTTCTGTTTATTTTTTATTACTGAATTATGTTACTGTTAATAAAGGACGAGCTCTCAATAAGAATACATGATTTATATAAAAAAAATTAAATTATAGTCTAAATAAGTTTTTGGAAAGTGTCAAAAATGTTTATTGAAGTCAGTAAAATGATACTGAAAAACAAAAATATTATAGCCATTAATAACACCCTGCATTTTGAAAACGGGTAATTTTTCTAAGCATATTTGGTTAAATAGTTTTATTTTTAATCAGAGAATCTTCAGTTGTACTATGTCTCATTCTTGATGATATATATTATGATAAATTAGCTAAGTTTTAAAATTAGAATTAAAAATTTGTATATTTGTAACTGTTTTGAAATTAATAAAATAGAAAATGTGTTTTTTCCTTTTCCAAATTAATTTAAAATAAATTATATAACATGAATAATAGCAATGATAATACATTTATTAAGGTTGAGAAAAATTTTTTATTTTATTTTTAACTAGCGGACCCGACATACGTTGTCCTGTCTTAACTATGAATATTGATTTCGCATCGGTATAATTATTAATAAAAAATATTTCAGAAACAAAGTGTTTATTATTCTTATGCTTCATGATATACAACATTCTTTGTTATTTTTTCTTGAAAGTTGGCATAAAATTTTCTTGAATAACTTTTGTTCCGCTAAATGACGTCATTTGAAAGCAATTATTGTATTGCTACATATGAGTCAAAAAATATTTAGAATCTGGCCGATTTCTGGAAACCAATGAATGTAGTGGCTCTGATAGCGGTATAAATGGCGTCAATTTGACTTGACCCCTCGCGCAACACAATCTAGGAGCTTTATTTTTAATCTTAAATGCCTTGCAATATTGGCACACAACGTTCATTGGTTCTATAGCAACGATTTTCTGTGAACTGTAATCGATTTCCACAATTGGATGCAGCTCGATAGGGGTTAAACCAATGAAATGGAGTGGGGTAGAATGCTTGTCAATAGGCTTGAGATGCGACTCTATGGGCGAAGATAGGTTATTTTTCATCTCACTCGGGAGTATTTATAACGACCATTTTCTATTTCACTTTGTTATTGTCTGATCCACCAGCCTGTGGATTGAACAATAACAATGTGAAACAGAAAATGGTTATTATAAATACTCCCAAGTGAGATGAGAAATAAAAATGGCTGCGCCCATAGAGTCGCATCTTGTTCAATTGATACAATATGCACATTAGCTTTCTACCCCACTCCAGTTCATTGGGTTAAACGCAACATTTCTATGTTGTTGATTTCGATTCCATCGATTCCGTTAAACTTCATTCCTCGCTTCGCGATGCTCGTCGGTTTGACTTTCTCTTGAATATATTTGACATGCAGTATAGCGAGTTCTGCGATATAAGTTTGTACGTTTGTACGTCTAATTGCTGGCATTTTAAAAACGAAAATTCATCTGTAAATTAATGAAAACTATTGTATTCTTCTTTATAACCAAGTATACCAAGTGTTATGTTAGTAACGTGTATGTTAGTCTATCCAAACTTACCAAAACTCCATATTTAATTGAACTTTTAATATTAGGCGTGATAGCTCTGAACTAACGGTGATGTGTACTAAGAAATTCAGTTTTTGTTCTAAATAATAAATTAATTATTTTATATGTATTTTATCAATATAATAACTCAGATCGAAGCATCTGTTTTAAACGATATTTATCTTTGACGATATTTGCTGCACGCATTCTGTCAAACGCCATAAGGTTACATCAAAAAATTTTGAATTGTAAAATCGCTATGGTAACATTAGAAATAATTTAATATGGTGGTTAAGTATTCTTAAATTTTCTAATTTTCCGCTCAATTTTCTTAATTTTTTTCTTTCATAAGAACCTTCTCCTGACAATAAAAAATACAACAAAAAAAAAGAATTAGCGAAATCGGTCCAGCCTTTCACGCGTGATGCCGTGACCAAGGGAAATAGGGATTCATTTTTAAATATATTCTTAATTTTTTTTAATTTTCTGCGCAATTTTCCTAATTTTTTCTTTCATAAGAACCTTCTCCTGACAATAAGAAACACAACAAAAAAGAATTAGCAAAATCGGTCCAGCCGTTCATGCGTGATGCCGTGACCAAGGGAAATAGGGATTAATTTTTATATATATTCTTAAATTTTCTAATTTTCCGCGCAATTTTCTTAATTTTTCTTTCATAAGAACCTTCTCCTGACAATAACAAACCCAACAAAAAAAGGATTATCGAAATCGGTCCAGCAGTTCAAACTTGATGCCGTGACCAAGGCAAATAGGGATTCATTTTATATACGGTGTGGAAACCACTTATGGAATAAAATTCTTTATGTCATTATTTTAGAAAATTAAAAAAAATGCCGAGACATGTCAACTTTTGAATTGAGTTGTGCGTTATGTAAACATAAATTTAAATGTATAGGGTGATTCACGCAAGTATGCCATAGTCGGTGTTGTTTTTTTTTAATGAAACACCCTGTATATTTGCATACATACATTATTCAGTTTGTTGGAATCGGTTCATTAAGAGGATTTCAAAAATATTCAAATATACAGGGTGTTTCATTAAAAAAAAACAACACCGACTATGGCATACTTGCGTGAATCACCCTGTACATTTAAATTTATGTTTACATAACGCACAACTCAATTCAAAAGTTGATGTGTCTCGGCATTTTTTACAATTTTCTAAAATAATGACATAAAGAATTTTATTCCATAAGTGGTTTCCACACTGTATATATATAGATAGATAGATAGATAGATAGATAGATAGATAGATAGATAGATAGATAGATAGATAGATAGATAGATAGATAGATAGATAGATAGATAGATAGATAGATAGATAGATAGATAGATAGATAGATAGATAGATAGATAGATAGATAGATAGATAGATAGATAGATAGATAGATAGATAGATAGATAGATAGATAGATAGATAGATAGATAGATAGATAGATAGATAGATAGATTATAGAAAGAAAAGGGCTGTATTTAGGGTTTTCCCGGAAATTATTCAAATTTTTTTCGCCGTAAAAACCATCCTTGGACTTCAACGAACATTTAAAAAAAACAAGTGGTAAACTTGATTCAGGCGTTGTTGAGTTATGCGCTTACCAACACATTCTGCGATTCATTTTTATATTATAGATTCAAATACATACATAGGTAGGTAGGTACCTACTTATTACTTAGCATAATAAATAACAGGTTATTTCTTTAATCTAGTGCGTAACAATGTAATAAAAAAAAACCCTTAAGATGGTTGGTAAATAATATAAATAAATTCTTAATATTGAAGTAAACACAATGGGTATTTTAAGGATTATTTTTGTTAGTGTTTTCAATAATCCTGTTGGTTAGGTTTGTAAAATATAAGTAACTTTTATAAATAATTCTTGGTTCAGGTAGATTGAAATGATTATTCTCAGATGGTTATTTACCGTTTTATTTAAGTCAAAGCTAAAAATTTGTTTCTTTGACTAATATGAAAAAATGAAACTAATTTCCAAAAATGTATTCAATATTAAAGACACCTTTTATAACCACCATTGCACATTCAAAAAAAGCTTTAAATAAAAGTTTGTGGATATGACGTAACTATTTTTTAAATATACCATAAAAACACATTCGTATTCAGATTTCACGGATTGCAAAACAAAAAAACTTTTTTAAATGGGATATTCTCATCCTCTATATGTTATCTATTAAATTTCTGGGATACATTTTTTTCTAATTTCAAAAATGTATAATATTATTGATAAGCCTATCTTATATCGTCTGTTCTCGAGTAATTTAACGTCGATAATGTACATATGAAAAAGTTAACATTATTAAAGTGAAAGCTATGAAAATCACAACTATTATGTTTGATAATAAAATAATCCAAATAGGTAGTTTACAGTGGGGAAGAAATATATAAATATTTATATAAACTATAAGATATTCGACGTTTAATTAATCAGGAAAAAATAAAGATCATTTCGAAACAGAAATAAAAGATATATCTATGCTATCCTCATTAAAAAATATTATTCATGTTGTATCCCGTGGAAGATGCACGCCGATGATATTGTCATTGTATTATTGATGACATTTTAACAAAATTCGGTCAATGTAAATATTATACAATAATAACTATGGTATACAGAGTAATTTATAATGAATAACCCTGTAGGTATCTAATAATTTTCACTAAAAAATTTTTAATTTGCACTTTTTTACGTAGATTACCTTGGTGCAAACATTTTGCGATACACTACCTATATCCAAAATTATGTAATTTTCTTTTAACACATACCTAATAATACAAACTTATTAGCAAAAGAAAAATACTTGTTATTTTCGGTATATTTCTCCTTTAGACATACATGTTTTCATTCTCTCAAGATTTTAAAAAATGTTCATCAAATTAAACTTCTAATATTTGAACTTCCTTATTTTTTTCAAAATATGGAGATTCCACACAAAAAGGTCCATGTTTTTTAGAAAGCAACCTTTGCATTTGAATATGAAAGTAAAATTTTCTGTTCACTTACTCGATATAAATCTATTCACTCTTATTATTTATAAAAAGCACACATTTAATGTTTTTAATTCGAAGAAGAATCGACACCATCAAATCATTAGAACTTGACACTTTTGACAACAGTTGCCTTTTCCAATAACAAAAGGCGGAAGTAATGGAAGGTTATTCATTTCGATGGTATTCAGAAGTCACAACAAGAAAGCAACACTATATTTGCATCCACCTTAAAAAATAGTACTATGTAAAATCATTTAATACTGTATTTTGAGCTTTTTAATATTGACAGGAATTGAATTTACCTTCGAAAGCAGAATATTCTGTGAATTTACAAGATACCACCTTCTCCTTTTGTTCATTTATTACTGAATAACGCTATAAACTTTTTGTGTTCTGGGGTAATTCTAGCATTAATGTTACAAATGGTAACCGAAGATATGATAGTGCGTTTCCTTGATAAATCTACAATAGAATAGAAAAATGTCAACAATATTGAGTAGTGAGTTTGTATAATAAAAAAAATGTTTCTTTCTTAAACACAAATCTCTTTGAATATAATAATTCTAGAAATATTTGAAGCTTAGAAAGTATAGTTACTGTTGCGAATTTCAAAGCCAATAAACTTTATATTATTTATATAAAAAAACCATAATCATGTTAGAATCCACTTTGGTTAAGTTGTCTAAAGATTCTTCTTTTAATCCTGTTTATACTTTGGCCATTTTTAAAAAATTAAATAATAATTTTAAAATACAATAATCTCGTAATCCAAAAAGAGGTTAAGATTAAGAAGCATAGATGAACCACGTTGCCAGACTTAGAAAAAATATTTCGCGATATCGCGATTATGATTTGAATATCATTTCGATTAAGAAAAAAGTTAATTGAAATAGTAAGTGTCAAGTTGCTTTATAAAAACTGAATTTAAAGAAGAATTGTTTTAGTTTTAATATACAGGGTGTCCCGAAATTAGACGGTCATATTTTAACAGCATAATCTACATCTTAAAATAGTAGTAAAAGTTCATATAAATATAGGTCCGAAAACATTTCTTTTCCGAGATACAGAGTGGTAAAAGTGAAGTCCTGATGACACTCTTTTGTAAATATTTTCTAAACGTTTAAAGATAACTAAGTGAAATTTGGTACGCTCTATTTAATGGACTAAACCACAGTTTTTTATCATCTTCATAGGTGGGTAAATTAGGGAGGGCTTAGGGTAAAATTGCTCTAAGTTTTTTTTGTTAACAGTTTTTAACATGTTTACTATAAAATTTGGAAAACCAATATTTTCTTTATAATAAAGCTACTTTTGTTGCATCTCGCTAGGACGCACCATTTTCAAGAAAAAAGCATTTGAAAATTTCATGATAAGTTGATGTTATCTTATTCGAAAGTGTAAACAATAATTAGTAGGCCTGTGAAATCAGAAATTTAATTTTTTTTTTCTTTGGAAAACCAGTGACTAAAGAAATTTTAGAAAATATTTACAAAAATGTGCCATCAGGAATTCACTTGTAACACCCTGTATCTCGAAAACGAAACGTTTTAGGACCTCTGTTTATATAAACTTTTATTCCTATTTTAGGATGTAGATTACGCTGTTAAAATATGACCGTCTAATTTTGGAACACCCTGTATATATTTATATGTTAAAGTATACGATCTTAACCTTTAAATTGTCGGTTATCCGGAATTTCCACAATTCAGGTAAAAGCATATCGACTATTGCCTGAGAGGTTATACATTAGCCAATCAGATTTTAGGCTTCATTTTGACGATGTTTAAAAGCCATTGTTGCGCGCGTTTCAAATTTGCTTGAATTTTTTAAAATTTCAAAAAATTATTGTAGGAAAATTGAAAAGAATAAAATTCGAAAAAATATTTTTGTATTAGAAATATTTTTTTTTTAATTTTACTTAACACGCCCATTAAAATAGAAAATATTTATATGTCCCCATTTCGATTACAATGGAAAACTCAAATTTACAGCGGTCGATTGGTCATTGGAAACCTAGTCACTGTGCAAAGTTTAAACTTTTGAGGTAGTTAATTTTAACGGATGTTAAAAAATTGACTTGAAAGCGCCAATTTCAAAGAGCTTTAACTCTCTTGTGAAGAATTTTCGTATCAAGGTAACTAATTTAAATGAAATCGACATAAAATCAAGTCTTATACCTGAAGTTTCTGTTTCTGATCGTCTCGATGTTAATTAAATTTTGACTGCGCCCGAAGATTGAAATTTTTCTGAAACATATGTAGTGCTGTGCTAAACGATAGAAAATAAAAACATGAACGAATAAACCAAGGAAATTATTTATATAAAATTCTGCTACGGACAGGAAATTATCCTTATTTAACTTTTATGTTTACATCTGCCATTTTTAATGTCATTCACTTTTGCTATCCTTTGGTTGGCTACATTAGGAATTTCTAGAATATATAAAAAAATTATTTATATTCCTAGGTCAACCTGCATACTTATATACCAGGAATGGGACAAAAATACCTACATTGATTTATACTTTGTCAACTCTAGCCAACACCATAAATCTCGGAAACTAATTTTTATGTCAACCTAGCGTAAAACGAAATAAAAGAAACTATTTAATCTAGTTTTGTGTCCCGCCAAAGCCGCAAGAATAACTTGCGGTAGTCAATCATGTGGAACCAAAATGTTCGCGTTGATCAATATCACAATAATTATTTTAAACAGGGTGTGGAAAATGCCTGATATTAAACGGCATAGAGCACAGTTCACGATCTATATTTGCATTTTTTTAACAGCTGTGGTACATGGTTCAGCAAACAATCAGTCTACGAGGACGTTTCGAGAAATTTATATGAAATTAAGTAAACGGCAACAAAACGATCGCAGATAGACAAGTCTGTGTGTTTAGAAAATATACATAACATTACCTAAACAATACAATAATTTATCCTAGTTCATTTATAATATTTTACAAAAGTTTTTTAATGTTTAAATTTTAACTTATACACGTTTAATAGATCTTCAGTGTTAATAAATAGTAAATTTTAAGAAACAATTTTGAACATACATAGGGCATTCAAAAAGACGTTCTGTATATTATCTTAGAGATTAACATAGTAGTTTAAATGGGAGGAACATTTTTGTTAGTATTTGAAAGATCTGAATTAAAATTTTGTGAATATAATGCAGTACAAGGGCAGCTCTGACCCTGGTCTACTCCTTACAATCCACCGCGATGTCTGGACTTCTGGACTAGCATAGAACATTCAAGATAGGATAGAAAGGGAAAAAAAGAGTATTAGGTTATTTTAGTAAAGTGCTCTTTAATCCTGAAAGAAATTACTTCATCACGAGAAGAGAACTCCTGTCAGTTAAAAATTTCGTGGAGCACTTCTACCAATACCTATACCGTAAAGCACTTATACGGGTAACTTTGCACCAATGCTGTAAAAGTATGTTTCTGTCAACCACGCAATCTATTTTATTTTGTTGCTCCGGCAACCCTACCTACCGATATTTAGATACTCTTTTGTCATTTTCCCCGCCAATTATAACCTTAAAATTTTGAGCTGTGCAAAATCTTATTGACACCAAGTCGCCAATTGATAAATGCTGGTAAGTACATAATCAATCGCATATATGTTATCTAAAATCTTAATTTATGTACCCATTTAAATAAAGTTATTTTATTAAAAAAATGAGATTACGAAATAGTTTGTTTACATCTGCATTTTTCCGGTAAAACTGGAGATACTTTGCACCAGTTTTATGGTGTAAAGTATACCCACATTTTTTTACTTAGATAAATGTTTTAACCTAATATTTTCTGTTTTCAGGGATGCCGTGGCAGTATAAAAGAAAATTAGGCTCACGGAAATATGCCGATTATACATCAGAAGATTTAAACGAATGCCTGAACGCCATAAAATCAGGTATGAGTTCCAGAATCGCAGCAGAGATTTACAAAATACCTCGTCGAACTATTTTCCATAAACTCAAAGGGGTGCACTCGAAAAAACCTGGATATCCACCTACGTTTTCTTATGAAGAAGAAAGGTGTTTCGTATCCTGCATTCATAATCTAAGCGATTTTGGATTTCCTGTTACTGAAATGGAACTGCGATACATAATTAAAGCATACTTAAATCGCCAAAGTAGGAAAGTTGCACGCTTTCGGGAAAATATGCCGGGTAAAGATTGGGTTAAATCGTTTATACGTCGTCATACGGACCTTACAGCGAGGCTAGAATCAAACATAAAAAGAAATAGAGCAGTGCTTCATGAAGACCAAATGAGAGAATACATTCAAAATTTAAATGAAACATTAGGTAACGTTGAACCACAAACTATAGTCAATTACGATGAGACGAACCTTACCAATGACCCCGGGCAAAAGAAAGTTATAACCAAACGTGGTGTGAAATATCCGGAGCGAATATGTAATTCCTCAAAAAGTAGCATATCCCTAATGATAGCAGGGAATGCAGCCGGGGAGCTTCTCCCCCCATATGTGGTGTATAACTCCAAGCACTTGTGGGATAGATGGACTGAAAATGGTCCACCAGGGGCGCGCTATGGAAATACTTCATCTGGATGGTTCGAATCCCAAACTTTTGCAGATTGGTTTAACACTATTATGCTGCCAAGGCTGAAAAAAATTGAAGGCAAAAAGGTGCTTATAGGGGACAATTTATCCTCACACATAAGTGTTGAGGTCTTAGACTCTTGTAGAAAAAATGACATTCATTTCGTGTGTTTGCCACCTAATAGTACGCACATAACTCAACCCCTAGATGTGGCTTTATTTGCACCATTAAACGCAATTAGGAAGTAGATCAAATGTCCTTGAGAAGCAGCATTTTCCAGCCTTATTGCACTCTTTGATGATGAAAATATGAGAAGTAAAGTTTTAAAGGCGGGGTTTAAAAAATGCGGCATCGTGCCTTGCGATGTGACTCCGCTATTGGAACGGTTAATTTTGACTCGCCAGTATAAAATAAGAACCAGTGACGTGGTAAATGATGATTCTAATACCCCATGATCGCCTAACATTGAACATTCTTTTATTCAATACTTAGAGAATAAAAGACCGGAAGCCACACAGTTTACCACTCGTGGAAAGAAAAAAAGTTAACTGTTCCCCCCGGGCAAAGCATGAAATTCAGCTTACTGATATAAATCAACCAACATGCTCTACTGCAACAAATACTAAGGAACCTGAATATACTTTGGAAGATCTTTCAAATGAAGGTAGACAATCTGATGAGCATCAACCACAATTCGGAGATTCATCAGATGATGAAATCGATGAAGTACAAGAATTTGAAGACGAGACTGAGTTTAATTAAAAACTTGCATCGGGTACTTTGGGATTAACAAATGTTGCAAAGATTAAACAAAGCTGATTAAAAGATATTACAAAAACTATTGGTCAACATGTTTTATTTATTTACGAAGAAAATGTATATCCCAGCTTTAGATAAGGATGGAGCTATGATTAATGCTATGGTAAAGTCGTTAAAATACTAGAAATGGCCCGAAAAAAAAGACGAAATATGGTACACCTGGGACAAAATAATCGGTGCAATAAATCCACCCAAGAAAATGTTGAAGCGTCGCTTATATTCTGTCCCAGAATGTAATAAGTTATGGTGGGAGTGATGTTTATTTGATCAGTTTCAATTTTGTACAATATCAGAACTAAACTTAAGTTAATTTTGTATTATTTTAACCCTTTTTTGTAAGCAATAAAGAAAAAAAAATTAAAAATGCCTATTAAATATTGGAATGCAATTTAAAAAATATATTTGTGTACTGTACATTTACGGTGGCGCAAAGTTAGTGTTTACGCAGTATTTCATAGCACCAATAGGGGATTACTGCGTGAAAATAATGTAAATGCTAAATGGTGCAAAGTAATGACCATTCTAGGGTATACTTTGCACCACCATTTAAATTAGTTTTTTGCTTTTATAGAGTAAATAATCGGCTCAAAAATGTACTGAAGATCATTTCATAAGCTGTACAATGGCTAACAATTATCAAATAATTAAGATACTTTTAAGTACCTTTTAGGCATTATTTAAAAATTTAGGTCAAAAAGTGGTGCAAAATAACCCCATTTTACGGTATAGAAGTAAATTTTTAAACCTAATCGATCATGCAACTCTTCAAGAATACGAGTTTAAAATCGAACATCAAGCCAGAATTAGCCACAGAAATTTCGATTCTCTTTCCAGAATACCGTGTCCAACAAAGTTATTCCACTATAACAAAGCAGAATCCAAAGCTATTAGACTACTATGAACAACTGTAGTCAACGATGAGTGGTCCTCTGCCAAACTTAGGAAAGAACAAGAGAACGACCCCGATTAAAAGAAGACTCTCCAAAATAAAGAGAAAATTTGTCGACCTACTTGCAAAAAGAATCAAATCTTTCTCCATTAGTTAAGTCAGGTATGGCTCAGTGTTAATAAAACCCCTCATAAAGTTTGTGAAAGGTTTTATTAGATTAATAGTTATGAGTAATGAGCATTAACGAAAAAGGAAGACTCCCATGAAGCAGTACAATGTTGGTAGTCCATTTGAAACGATTTCCTTAGACAATGCTGGATTATTATCCATGACCGAGGATGGTAATAAGTACATGATGGTGGTTATGGATTATTTCACGAAGTGGGTGGAAGTCTACGCTATTCCAAATCAAAACGCCGCAACAGTTGCACACGTGTTAATAAATGAGTTTATCAGTCGATATGGAGTACCCTTGAAGATACATAGTAAACAAGGTAGAAATTTTGAAAGGCAGATTTTCCGAGAAATCTGTAACAGACTAATCATAAAGAAAACCAGAACTGCGGCATTACACCCACAGTCGGATAGAATGGTAGAAGCGAATGAATAAGACCATTAGCAAATACCTTTAAAAGTAGTTTCCAACTATCAGCAAAATTGAGATCAGTATCTTTCACTCTTCGCAATGGCAAATAGATCCAATATTAATGAATCAACAAGATACACACTAGCAAAAGTCCTGTTAAAAAAAAATTAAATTTAATAAAAATAGTCGTCAATTTACCAAGATCTCGTTATATTACCCTCGAATATAAGACTTTTCAAAACACTAGATTACACCAATATTTGGTACCCAGTGAAGAGCTATTTATATCCAAACGCCATAAATAATTGTTTGCGAAAATAGTATATTAAAGTATAAGTGGATATAACACGCGCGATTTTTCGAGCACGACGGCGCAGCCGGAGTGCTCGAAATAGAGCAAGTGTTTTAAAGACCAGTTATCCACGAATACTTTACGTTTTTTTTTTTATTGGTATACTTTGAAATCCTAAATATTGGTATTATTTGTACAAAAAAATGGAAATAAGAACTAATAACTGAAAATGGTTGAATTTGTGATGTCAGTATACCTCGTTGTCATGAAAATGAGACAAACAAAAATGTATTTTCAATCTGTCACGTAAGATTAATTGTCGCAACAGGAGTGCGTTTAGAAACCACGCCCGGCGCGTCTGACCCCATACATTAGAATAGGTTCCAGATGCGCCGTGCGAGGTTTCTAAACGCACTCCTGTTGTTATTGTTTAAAATGAGTTCAAATATTGAGTATTTAAATAATAAAGCAGAATCGCGCTTAGGCTTAATACCACAAAAATCCGAAGCAGTTTATAAAGAAGAATATGATAAATTCAACATGTGGATGGAAGAGCAAATGGTTACACATATAGATGAACGAGTTGTTCTCGCTTATCTCCAGAAAATGTCGGAACAGTACGTACATCCGCTACCATTATGGCGAATAATGGCATGACAATAGATCAAATCCAACGACAGGTAGGATGGAAATCGGCAGCTGTGGCGACTGGTTACGTTGAAGAGAGCATTAGCAATAAGAAGAATGTTTCAAATATTATTGGAAGTGCTATTAATGGAAGTACAACTTCATAATCTTAATCTTAATTTGAACAGTATTTCCTCCGATTTAAAAAACCGAAGTTTTAATATTTCAAACAATACTAACTGTACTTTCCACATTCATTTAAACAATTAAGAATGTGAAAAAATATTTGAATAAATTTTTTGAAAAATTTCTCAAATATTTTATTTGTCATTACAAGGCACTCCTGTCAGATCAATATTTAAAAAGTTGACATTTAGGCATCACGTTTCTCGGGTTGTTCATGTTACCATGGTAACTTTAAAACATGTGCGTTTTTTAAAGCTCGTTTTAAACACGCTGATGCGTACTTTAAATGAGTAAAATAGGGCACCAATAAAAAAATATTTTTGAAGTACCTAATCTAAAAATTAAACATTAAACACGATTATCCTGACTAATTCTTATCAAATTAATAGAAAAGGTTACAGGTACCTAAATTATCGAGAACAATATACCAAGACCTTGATAACAGTAGACGGGTCGGGACTCGTTGCAGCATTAATATAAATCCGCCTGGCGACCAATTCAATAGCCCATTCCAACGCACACCATACAAATCCGTAACCAGTGGATACAGTTCCATTTGAATCTAGGGTAGGCGGATGTTTGCAATGCGAGTTGTCTAAAAAAACACCGTTTGTCCATCCGTGTAACAATTGATAGGTCTTTAACTACTCCAATTAATATAGTAAGTAATAAAAGCAGCATTGTCACCAGCCAAAATATCCTAGAGTGCGGAAAGAACATCCATTCTCCAAATAAAATAGCAATAGCATAGTTGAGTGATTTTGGCAACTGGTTAAAGACTCTGATAGTCCTTAGGGGTAGTAACGCCAAGGCTTCACAAGTGCTCAGAATATTTCATAACCGGTTTGAGAAAAGAGAGGAGAGAATATTATGTTTATTAAATAACAAAATAACTAATATTCTCAATCTAAGTGAGACTATATAAACACTGAAATATATATATTTGGGATGACTATTTTACTACACCAAATATTGACTATTTCTCTAGATAACTTGACTATTTTTTTGATTGTAATAATTACGCGTTTGAAGATTCGGATATATCTGAATCCGGATAATCCAAATCCGGATAAAGTTTATAATGTAAATGGACGGGACCGAACATATTAAAAATCAATAGATAATAAATTTATTAAATGAAGTTTTATATTTTCGCACGTACCTAATTAACAGCCCCTGTATATACAAAATTACTTTTGAACCTAAATTTCTCTGAACATACATTTATTACTTTAATTATTTATGTACCTATTGTTAGAAATAATAACACCATTTTAATAACGATCTCTTATAATTAATGAAGCATAATATGGAAATATTAAAAACAAATTAATTTTAATACAGATCTTAAATGCTACTAAAACGTACGAACTACTGTTTATTCAATACAAGTTTTTCTAAACGTTTTTATATTAATTTATTCTACGACTTTCTGCTTCTCTGTGGCCATATCGCACAAAAACGAAGTTTGAGCACAACGAAAATCTATAAATTAAAAAAATATTTTAGGTTATTAGTATAAAATAATTAATTTTGAAATAATTTATGAATTTTATGAAAAAAAGTTTTGTACCAAGCCCGTATTCAAACCGGGCTATTGCTCTGTCCATAACTACACGGCCAAATTATGATTTTAGTTTCATATAGTTTTATTAAAATTAATTTTTTTGTTTCAATATGTGGACCAAATACAAATATAAATGCCCTATTTTTTATCGATTCTACACAAAAATAACTCATTTTAATGTATATTTAATCCCAGGAACTAAAAAATATATTGACAATTAGTTTGATGGAATTGTCACTTATTTCAAATTTTAAAGTAATAGTAGTTGGGTGGTATATTTTATTGTTTGCAATGTTCTCACTACCTAGAATGGATATGAAATATATTCGTTCAGTTAAACGCAATAGCATACTTTTTCGTTTTGTAATCTACGCGTAGATAAGCTAATAACCACGTGGGTGTAGAAAATCATTTATTTTAGAATCTTCAGTGCAAAATTTAAGTTAATTAGCAAACTATTTTTTCTCTACAATATTACCAAGAACCATTGATGAATGTATGTTTTGTAGCACATTAACTATAACATTACGGCCTTGTGGTCTTGCAGCATCAATTCAATTAGGACATCTCTACTAACGGGGGATTCACAAGACTGCCTATTTAACATAAGACAAGTGTTTTTACAGAAATTATGAATAATATTTTTTTCTACACCCACACGCACAGATTACAAAACGAAAAAATATGCTATTGCCTTCAACTGAACGAATGTAGTTCATATCCATTCTAGGTAGTAAGAACACTGCAAAAAAATAAAATTAACCAAATACCGTTTATATTTTGATCAACCGCTATTATTTTTCAAATTTTAAATGAGTGACAATTCTGTCAAACTAATTGTTAGTATATTTTTTACTTTCCTATCTGTATACAGATATAAGGAAAGTATAGGAATCATGATTTTTTTCGACCTCGAGTTTTCGACGGATTTTTACGTTTTGAGATCCCCTGAATCCGTTTTGACTATTTTCGCGATGATGTCTGTGTGTGTGTGTGTGTGTGTGTGTCTGTATGTCTGTGTGTCTGTGTGTATGTGTGTATGTGTGTCTGTGTGTCTGTGTGTCTGTGTGTCTGTGTGTCTGTGTGTCTGTGTGTCTGTGTGTCTGTGTGTCTGTGTGTCTGTGTGTCTGTGTGTCTGTGTGTCTGTGTGTCTGTGTGTCTGTGTGTCTGTGTGTCTGTGTGTCTGTGTGTCTGTGTGTCTGTGTGTTCTGTGTGTCTGTGTGGTCTGTGTGTCTGTGTGTCTGTGTGTCTGTGTGTCTGTGTGTCTGTGTGTCTGTGTGTCTGTGTGTCTGTGTGTCTGTGTGTCTGTGTGTCTGTGTGTCTGTGTGTCTGTGTGTCTGTGTGTCTGTGTGTCTGTGTGTCTGTGTGTCTGTGTGTCTGTGTGTCTGTGTGTCTGTGTGTCTGTGTGTCTGTGTGTCTGTGTGTCTGTGTGTCTGTGTGTCTGTGTGTCGTGTGGTCTGTGTGTCTGTGTGTCTGTGTGTCTGTGTGTCTGTGTGTCTGTGTGTCTGTGTGTCTGTGTGTCTGTGTGTCTGTGTGTCTGTGTGTCTGTGTGTCTGTGTGTCTGTGTGTCTGTGTGTCTGTGTGTCTGTGTGTCTGTGTGTCTGTGTGTCTGTGTGTCTGTGTGTCTGTGTGTCTGTGTGTCTGTGTGTCTGTGTGTCTGTGTGTCTGTGTGTCTGTGTGTCTGTGTGTCTGTGTGTCTGTGTGTCTGTGTGTCTGTGTGTCTGTGTGTCTGTGTGTCTGTGTGTCTGTGTGTCTGTGTGTCTGTGTGTCTGTGTGTCTGTGTGTCTGTGTGTCTGTGTGTCTGTGTGTCTGTGTGTCTGTGTGTCTGTGTGTCTGTGTGTCTGTGTGTCGCATAACTCATGAACCGATACACAGAAAAACACCAAATTTCAAACGTAACCTTTGTTCCAGCGTTCAATGTGCTGATTAGATTTTGGTCAGTGTCAGAACATCTGGGGGGGTACTTTATAGGTGGTCATTTTTATATTTTATGGAATATATCTGTTATTTACGTTTGGGGAAGAAATTTTTGTAAATAAAAGTTAATTCTTATATTATTATATAAAATTTTTGTTCTATACAAATTTTCCTAAAATGGTCCGTATTCGAGAAATTTGACAAAATGTAAAAAAATATTTTTTTATAAAAATTGTTCAAACAAAAGTTGTTTAATATAATTCTCTATAATTTTTATCCTATACATAATTTCTCTAAAATGGACCGTATTCGAGATATTTGAGAAAATGTGTAAATTTCGAAATTTGAAGAAAACTCAAAAACGGATAAAGAAAAAACATTAAATTTTAAACTTAAGTTTTATTTCGTCCTGACGTGAAATGATTAGATTTTGGAC